>JAURVB010013385.1:0-36604 GCA_033002965.1 Piper betle | reverse complement strand
TCCCACGCATCCCATCCATTCATTTCATATTTGCATCTCCATCTTGAGACGCCGAGAGTAGATCCTGGTCGGCTTAACTGAATCTAGTAGATTAGCGAACGGATCGGTCGCCAGTGACATTTCCGGGTCGGTTCACGGGTGAGCCGAAACGGGGTGTTACAGTTGTGGTATCAGAGCCAACTTTTGGCATACTAACCCTTGGTTGATTAAGATGGTAGATGCATTATAGGTTACATGTGTGCCGAAGCTGCTCCGAGCTGTACCGATAGGTATTTTTCTGTCTTTATGTTTTGGTTCACAGATTTTCTTACAAGTTGGTGGTGTAACAGGGCAAACAAATCAGATCAGGAATTTGTAGCAGGATGGTGACACAGACCCGTCGGACGCAGATCAAGGCCCCATCGCCTCCAGTAGTCAGGCAGGATAGTCCCGACCCTGTTCATAGTGACGCCGCCTCCAGTCCACCTAAGATTGCCATGCCCCCAGTAGAGGTCAGTGTGCCAGTTTCAGCTCGTCGACGTGGTGAGAGCCATCATCGAGACAGTCGCCGCAACCGAGATAGTCGGCGAGACCGAGATAGTCATCGAGACCGAGATAGTCATCGGGACCGAGACAGTCGCCATGACAGTTACGGCACCAGAAGTAGTCGACAGGAGAGAGATGCAGCGATCACCAGGTTGGCGGAAGCTCAGATACAAATGCTGCACAGTCAAGAAGAATTTAGGAGACAAATGCTGCAAGACCAAGAGGAATTCAGGAGAGAGCTCAGACAGATAGCCCTTTCCGTGGACAGAACTGAGAAGAGACCAGCAGTGGGTGAAGAGGCACCGGGAGAGCCAGCAGTTTCCATAGACCCCGTACCGCCGCCTCCTCCTCCACCACTGGAACAGAGGGCTACTCCAACGACAACCCCCTTATTTGCCCCACTTCAGGCGGGGATGAGACCGGACATCAGTGGAACCGCAGCAGTAGGTAGCGGGCAGACTGCAGGCGGAAGTGGAGCTGCAAGATTTGATGGTATACCAGCAGGTACGGGATTACAAATTCCTCGGTATGAGCAAGGAGAAGGATCGAACAGATCAATGGATACGAGGAAATTGGGACTGTGGCAGTACGAGAAGTTCGTGAAGAATGGTGGACGACCGTTTGTTGGAAAGTTGGACGCGAAAGAGGCATTCTTGTGGATATCGTCAGCCATAGGTGTGTTTGACACTATGGCATGCCCGATGGAGCACCGAGTGCGCATCATCACAGGAGCATTCCAACTGGCCAGACCCAACAGGTGACGCTCCCAGCACCACCGCAGAGACTTGCGCTCCCAGGCCCCCAGCAACAACCACAGCAGACAGGCAGAGACCAACAGCCACCGAGGCAGCAGCAGAGAGGACTTGTAGCTATCATGACAGGACAAGAACATCAGGCCTTGGATTAGAGAGGAATGCAAACAACGCCACCAGCAGGACCATCTATTTCGGTACCACCTTGGGCAGCAGGGATGGACACAGCTACGATTGCTGAAGCACTGGAGGATACGACAAACGTGACAGGTTCGCACACGTCTCACCTCGGATTTCATATTTAGTAGATAGCTACCAGAGTGAAACCTCCTTAATCTAAAATTTCGAGGACGAAGTTTTTATAAGGAGGGAAGGTTGTAAAACCCATGACTCGAGTTAGGGTTTTACGTTACCGAACCAGTCGGTTCGACCGTTGGTTCGAGTCGAGTCAGTTTCATGAACCGCGTGCTGAGTCGAGACCAGCCATGAGTTATGAGCGATGAGAGTCAGGGGTACCTAAATATATGATGATAACGTCGAGAAGATGGTGAGATATGAGTTGTCTGAATATATGAAAGTATGCAGTATTTTTTTCTTTTTATATGTTTGATCGTAGAAATAGTTTTAGGCCGAATAACGCGTTAGGACACGTTGGATTATATTCGGGTGGGTTATTAGTTATAGAGCATGTCATTTGGATTGTTGTTGTGTTTGTTTTATTTTATGGAATTTTTTCATATTTTTCTAGATTTTATTTAGAATTTATTACGAACTCGTTATTATTTTGACTCGAGTCGGAATCGAGTCAATACTAAATTACGAGTTGGCCATTGAGAAAACTTCTTCTCCCTCCCGACCTTTTTCACCCAAACCCTCGACGCTGCCATTGCCGCGTGTTGCCGCCGACGCCGCTGCCGACGCCGGGCTACCGCCGATCGACACCGCCCCACCCCGCCCCGTCGTGCCGTCGCCGTGCCGCCACGACCCACCCCGGCCACCGTCTCACCGCCACGATGCCGGAATCGCCCCACGAAACCACCTCGGCCGCCGCCACTTAGGGCCGGATTCCGCCGCCGTCCGGGCCGCTCCGCCACCGGTGTGACCCTGACGAGCACCTCCTCGCCGTTGCCGACATTTCCCCCATCCTCCCGACCGCACCCAGTCCAATCTGATCGGACTTCGGACGCCGCTAGGTGCCGAATTCAAGTTTCGAGCCGCGAAACGGAAACCCTAGCCGTCGCCGATTTTCGACGACGCAAGGTATAATTTATTTTAACTTAATTAATTGAAAGTATTGATTATTAGAATTTGCATGCTATGATTGATTAATTGTGCATTGTAATTACTTGTATAAAGGTGGATTTGATTTAGAATAAAATATGAAATTTGTGGAATTGTGTGGTGTTAAAAATAGAAGTTATGAAACTAATTAGGGTTATTAGGTAATGATCATGATCTAATGCAAACTAACCTAAGTAGACTTGCTAGAATTGATATAGGTTGATGTGTGTTGATTGATGCGCGATTGTGTTGATTGTGTGTGCATGCTATAGGATGTGTGATTCATCATGCGGGAGTTAGTTTTTAGCTTGATTGTGTAGGTACGGTGTAGGAGCTCGCCGCCTAGGCGCGTGGACCCGTTTGGAGCTTCTACCAGGTCCGTTTAGGACTCGTTCTCTGATTTACGCTACTCTCTTGTGCATTTGATTTATTATGTGCAGGACAAGTTATGTGGCATTTTATCGAATCCCACTTAACTCGGGCCATTTAGCCAACGATTTTTCGGATTAATAACCCTCGAGGATGAGATCCCTCGAGTTTGTTTTCGAACTTCAGATCCAGCTCACGTTGCCTTCGGGCCTATTGTATAAATCCCAACCCAGACCTATATATATGTATAGTTTTCGTGTTTTTGGTGAGAGACTGAATGAGGAAAATCTGACTACCGTGCTACGCGAGCGGGCACGTGTGTGTCGACAGTGGGCTCTGGAATGGTGTGCGGGCCGTTTCATTCCCGAGGGATCCTGACAACTCTACCTTTTAGTTCCTCAAACCCGGAGAAGTGTGGAGGTTCACGGGTACTGCATTGCAGCGCATGTCTAGACTTGTGGTTTCAAAGGGTACTGAAGGCGACTGCCTGAGAGTACTCGGCCTTCGTGCTCAAGGCTAGGAGTAATATGGAAGGTGCAGAGGGTGGAAAGGAATGAGATTTGACGCGAGAAGCAATAGAGAAATGGCCGAGGCATGAGAATGTGAAAGATAGGGGGACGCTGTCGACCCGAGGGCGACGGCTCCCGTATGAGCCCTGATGATAGTTCTTGAGGAAGTATATGGTTTTCATTCAACAGGAGAGTTTGCTCTCCTGTGCCAGATTGATATTAGTTATTTTCCGGGCCGGCAACACTCGTTACTGACAGTTTTTCTATATATATGTAGGTGAGGAATGCGAGCGATGAAAGCTGTCGGGACTGCGGAGGAGCAGCACGGAACCGCGCACACATGTACCTGCCGCGTGTAATGTAATGTATAATGATGGTTGTTTAATGCTGTGTGAATGATTATTACAATGTTTTTGTCTTGATGAATTGCCGGTTAAGAAATGAACTGATAAATATGAATGAGTAGGGAGCCTTGCAGTTCAGACTCGGCTCAGGTAAAAAGGAATGAGAAAATGATCGAATGTCATGGTAGACTATGATGTGTTACCGTATTTTCATAAAATAGTATATATTTTCTTTTGGTTTCTCGTTTATTATTTTGTCTTGTCTTTGCTTGCACGTCATGGCATGCATGTAGGACCCGTTAGAACCCACGCATCCCATCCATGCATTTCATATTTGCATCTCCATCTTGAGACGCCGAGAGTAGATCCTGGTCGGCTTAACTGAATCTAGTAGATTAGCGAACGGTTCGGTCGCCGGTGACATTTCCGGGTCGGTTCACGGGTGAGCCGAAACGGGGTGTTACACTACCACCCCTGTTTTAGCCATTTTCTAGGGAGCTGGCACCCCCACCAACTGTTTCAATATCGTCAACGCGTTGGGCTCGCCGAGCTAGTTCCAAAGGTACCCAATATGATCCCTATCCAGCCAGTGGACATCACCAGCGACTGTAGCTGGAAAGTTGAAGAACCACTAGAAACAGCCGGAAAACCACTGAAACCATTGGACAACTGCCAAAACCTTACTGGAAATCTGGATTGTCTAGAATTCGGTGGATCTTCTGCGGAGCTCATCCAGTTGAACCCGATCGAACTTTGGATATCGACGAGTGCTGAATTCGAGCTCAGAGACGTGCAACAAAACCCTAGCCATTGCCGATTGTCGACAACGAGAAGTATAATTACCTCCAATTTGATCATTTAAACTTGATGATTGTTAGCACAACATAATAGGATTGATTATTTATCATGATAGATGTTTGACTATGGATGAAGTGATAAGTGCATGATGTGATTAACAGTGAATGAAGGTTAAGTGATCTAATGAGGTAAATCGAGTCTCAGCATGATAAGTGATCACGATGTAACTTAGAAAATCACAAAAAAATTGGTATGAATGGGATGAGATAGGATTATTCACATTTATGATTATTAATCGTTGATTGTGACAGATGATTATTATGCTGTGTGTGATGTTCATTGAGTTTGATGCTTCATTTAGTTAGCAGCGTTAGTATTTAGTTTTGATGTGTAGGAACGGAGTAAGAGCTCGCCGCCTAGACGCGATGACATGCTTGGAGCTTCTACCAGGTCTATTTAGGATTCGTCTCTATTTTACTCTACTCTATTGTATGTTTGTTTTAATGCTTACAGGGCGGGTTAAGTGGTGTTTTATTGGATCCCACTTAACTCGGGCAATTTAGCCGAACAGTGTTCCGGATTAATAAACCTTCGAGGATGATTTCGAAAACAAGATCCACCACACGTTGCCTTCAGGCCTATTATATAAATCCCTTCCCAGACCTATATATATATATGTAATTTTATCATGTTTTCTGTGAGACGAGAGATGGGAAAACAGACTGCACGTACCTTGAGCAGATGCCGTGATTGTGAAAGCGGGCTCTAGACTAGTGAGCAGACTGTTCCCTTGCCGAGGGGTCCTGACAACTCCGAATTTGAGTTTCTCACACCTAGAGAACGTGGAGGTTTATGGGTACTGCTAAATACATGCATGTCTAGACTTGTGGTTCAAAGGGTACTAAAGACTGCTGCCGGAGAGTACTCGGCCTTCATGCTCAAGGCCAGGAGTATTATGGAGGTAAGGAGAGGGCTTAGGATATACATGTAGTCCCAATGGACCTGAAAAAAATGAAATGAGAAAAAAATGCCCAAAAAGGCATCAGGAAAGTAGATAGTTCGGGATGCTACCGGGTTTGTAGCCTAGTGGCTCCTCAGTAGGTGCTATTCAGACAGTTCTAATGAACTAACCGAATGTTTTCTTTCATATGAGAATTTGCTCTCACAGCCATATTGTTATAGTTATATTTTGGGCCAATAACACTTGTAACTGACATTTTTAAGCCATATGTAGGTGATAATCACGAGTTGGATGTGCTAGACTGGACGAAGGAGCATTGATGTTGCATGTACACATGTCAATCGATAGAGGTTAATATTTGGTTATGATGTTATTATATTGATGTGATGTGATTAAGTGCTAAAATATGAGGACATGATGAGATGAAATACTAAGACATGATGACAAGAAAAGGAAATGTGAATAGATTGCGCACTAGAAGTGTGATGGGTTGAAACCCAAGTTCCAGAATGTGTATATAGCATATTTGATTATGGCTGATTGAAATTGTTGATATATGCATATATATAATATATATATATATATATATATATATATATATATATATATTTGTATATATTGTTTTGACAGGGTGGACCTTAATTGCACGTTTAGGGGAGACTCTGTCAGTTGTATTTTGGAATTTTTCTTGATTTTGATCATAATTGTATTGGTGTGTAATTTAGTTTACATGTCATCCATGTAGTATCATGTTAGGATTCTGCGCATTCATCCATGCATGACAAGTCATATCTTCATCTTAAGATGCCAAGATTAGATCCGGACAAGTTGGGTTTGGGTTAGCCGACCTAAGTAGGGCCTATAACATGCCGGTTCGGTTCACAAGCGTGAACCGGATTTGGAGCTTCGCCAGTGTTAAGAGTTCTAGCTTTATGTTTGCATGTTTGGCCATGTGCAGCTAGCTTTCGAGGGAGAGATACTAGTTTGCTAGAGAAATGACATCTATAGTTGAGTCCTTTGATTGCAGTTGAAGTGAGAAATTCCAAGGACAAAATTATTATAAGAAGTGAGAAATTCGGGTTAGGAGTTTACCCGCTTTTAGTTTTCCCTGGTTTGGCCGGTTTGAGCAAGATGGGGCCCAGATGGCCATATGAGCATGTTATGGTGGTTGAGTATGCCCAACATGCATATGATAACTTGAGTTAGGCTACAACAAAGCATGAGTTATTAGTGTACACGCAAGGTTTAAAGATAGTTTTTATGGGTTAGCCAGGGTTTTAGGCCTAGATCTAGACCGTTGCTGTGTTTAGTATCCATTTGGGATTTTCAAGGTATCTCATTCACGTGCATCTTAGGGATTTTGAATTACCAGATTGTGCCCATGTGGACCCAACTTGATTGAGTCATAGGTTTTTAGCCGATTGAGTTTGAGGTTTCGAGGCCCATTTAGCCTTCTTGCATTGATTCCTGCCTATAGAGTCACTTTTAAGACTCGAGTTAGTTTTGACTTTGGACAATCTCGATCCAAGCTATCTGTTCATATATATATTACATATACCCATAAGTAAGCCCCACTAGGCCACGACTTGTCGGACGTTAAGATTATCCCATGTGGCAAGATTAGAGCCGTCCATGTCAGCCCTACCCTCACTTTATTATTTTTTAGAGATTTCAGATGATTTTTCGGTGACTTCCACCTTAGCAATGCTGCCACTTTGGCTTGTCGCCAATGAGTCTCCTGCCCTGCCCCAGCCACTGAACTAGCACTACCATGACTATAGATTTTTACCCGATTGAGTTTAAGGTTTCGAGGCCCATTTAGCCTTCTTGCATCGATTCCTGCCTATAGAGTCACTTTTAAGACTTGAGTCAGTTTTGACTTTGGACAATCTCGATCCAAGCTATCTGTTCATATATGTATTACATATAACCATGGGTAAGCCCCACTAGGCCACGAGTTGTCGGATGTTAAGATTATGCCACATGGCAAGATTAGAGCCGTCCATGTCAGCCCTACTATCACCTTGTTATTTTTTAGAGATTTCAGATGATTTTTGGATGATTTCTGCCCTAGCGATGCCGCCACTTCTGTAACGACCCACCCTAACCGGCCGGGGGTTACTAAAAAACATAAACAATGTAACAATAACATTCAAGAACATGAATCGTAATACGACAAATAAGTCTATAAATTTATAATTCATAAAAATAAATCGTTTTCTGAGAGCATGTGACAATACATTAAATAAATTAACTACGTGAGCACAAAGTCCCACAGTCTCTGACCGTTTCCCATAGCCACATTTATAACATAAAAGAAGTCCAATTTATTATCAATTCACCAAACCTAGGTGGGTAAAAGAACCACCAACCACACTTTTAATCCTCAGTCTAAAGCTGCTCACCTACAAAGGCAATTTTGCGTTAGTGATAAAACCACTAAGCCGCATAATTAAATGAAAGAAGTCAATATAATCCCTATTATCATTTCTCGAAACATTTAGTAGTTATGAGCCTATGTTGAGCTTCAATTATGCTGGGAGGGATAGCCACCCCATCTAGCTACAATCCCATACATGCATACACACGTTATGTGGCCCACGACCTGTAGTTACCGATATTTGCCATTGACTCACCCTCTCGGTATCACAAGTGCATAATGAGCCATCTTGCGCCACTGTGCCCTGTCACCCCTTTCGGCATGGGGGCAGGTATTTAATCTTTCGGGGGGTGCTGCCATGTGTCGAATTGAGTCAGTTCATTGACCCTGGTTGCGCTCGACGCATGGTGGTCGGATATGAACTCAAGTTGACCAAGACTCCCACATAGTAATTTTTTAAAGGGTATGTCCCCGTGTCGGACTGAGTCAATTCCTTGACCCTGGTTGCACTCGATGCATGGTGGTCTAATCTGGGCTCAAGCTGACCAGGGCTGCCAAAAAGTGAAAATACAATATTTCAAATAATTATACGGACCTGGATAGTTCGTAATTGAACCTGCAACCGTGACTAATGATCCTAATCTGAACGAGAGCATAAAATTATAGATAAGTATAATTTTATTCAAGTAGAAATGCATGCAACTAAATTACTTAGATATATCAATATTAGAATTCAACAATATAAAGCATGCAACATTCAACAATATTAAATATTAAATTCTCAACATTTACAACAAGTCTTGTGAGATAATTAATTATTCATGTGACATAATCATTTAAGTCATACTTTACATTTTAAATTAATTATTTAAATCATAATTCACACTTCACTAATGATAAAATAATTATTAACTTATAAACAAGTATTTAATTACTATTATTAGTATATTTTCCTTTGAGATGATAATTACTTAAACACGATCTTGACGATTTAGTTTACAGTTTTAATTTTTAATCACTATCATTATTAATAGCCATTTAGTGAGTACTGGATACTTAATTCATTGAATAAAAGCTTTGGTATACCTATAATAATCTATTAACTTTTATTAATTCAGAATATCTAAGTAGCAATTAATTAAGTCGTTCGATTTAATTATGTAAAATGATTTGTATTATCCTAATTCAAAGATACTACTAATACAATTTTTTTAAATTATTCAACTCAATAAAGGTTCAAACTTTATTTATTTTCATTACTCTATTTAGGTTCAATGCTTATGATTTTTACACAATTATAATTTAATAATCTATATTATTACCTTAATCATATTTGATGGCGTGTTATTTCCACTATTACATAATATTAATTTTTGAATATGGCAATGGTACCCACTTTATCTTATAAATCATGTAAAAATGTCATACTTAATTTATTAATTAATGGTATTTAATAAACTATAATATCAACTAGTGGTCATCCATACTACATGAAAAATGGGCTAAATTCTGAGAAAAATACTAACGAAACCCAGAAATAATTAATGGTAGAGATGCGGGTAACAGTCACAATGCTTCCAAGGTGAGGGATATATTTCAAATGGGTAGATGCAGATCTCTCCTTTTCTGGACGATCCAGTTAACAACCCAAGGAAAACTGATAAGCTAAGGGTGATAAAACAAAATCACAACCGCATCATGGCCGTTGCTTGCAGCAACAGGCACTGCATGCATCAACTCCGGGTGTAACGTGGCAAATATCGTCTTGCACCAAGGCACGCGACACCTGCCCAGCAGAACTGCCAGGAAAGCTTCCCTTCTTCCCACACAACAACCCACAACGTCAATGCCAAACGCTGTGAGAATGCACGATGTAATGACCCGCCATGTCTCACTATATTATAGGCCTTGCTGGCCAGATGTTATTCAAAATTTAACAAAACCAACCCTATAACGACCAGTCCTAACCGGACCGGGTGCTACTTAAAAGGTTACATGATAATATGAAAGTAAATAAGTCTAGCATTTCTAACTCAAAAGAACTTATGGGTCGTTATAACAAAGGAAAAGAAAAAATTTTAGTCTTTAGTTCGAGCTGCTAACCTGCGGAGGCAATTCCATGTTAGTGATTAAACACTAAGCCGTATAATCAAATAAAACAAGTCCATAAACTCCTTATCATTATCTATAATATTGCCTGTTGTGACCATTCCAACATGTCCATTTATTAGCTGATGGTTCAGTCCACCATGTCCATTAGTTGGCTGATGGGCCAGTCCACCATGCCCATCAATTGGCTGATGGGTCAGTCCACCATGTCCATCTATTAGCTGATGGGTCAGTTCATCATGTCCGTTATCGGCTGGTGAGTCCAATCCACTATGTCCGTTATTGGCTGGTGAGTGCAATCCACCATGTCCGTAATTAGCTGGCGACTCCAATCCGCCATGTCCAAATTATTAGTTGATGGGTCAGTCCATCATGTCCATTACCGGCAGGCGAGTCCACTCTGCCATGTCCGTTATAAGTTGGTGAGTCCAATCCACCATGTCCATAATTGGCTGGCGAGTTCAATCCGCCATGTCCAATTTATTGGATGATGGGTCAGTCCATCATGTCTATTACCCGCTGAGAAATCCAATCTGCAATGTCCGTTATCGGCTGGTGAGTCCAATCCACCATGTCCGTAAGTTGATGGCGAGTCCAATCCGCCATGTTCAATTTATCGTATTATGGCAGTCAGGTCCATTCTGATATGTCCATTATTGGATTATGAAGGGCGTAGCCCGTGTCAGACTGAGTCAAATCCTTGACCACGGTTGCACTCAAAGCATGGTGGTCGAATCTTTGCTCAGGTTGACCAGGTTGTCCACAAGGGAAAATACAACATTTTAAATAATTATACAGACCTAGATATTTCAAACTCACAGCTCTGGCCAATGATCCTAATCTCAACGAGGACATAAAATTATACATAAGTATAATTTTATTTGAGTAGAAATGCGTGCAACTAAATGACTAATATATATATCACTATTAAATTTCACCAATATTAAATATTAAACTATTCATGTGATATAATCACTTAAATCCAACTTTTCATTAATTATCTAGATCATAATTAACATTTAACAAATAATAAAATAATTATCAACTTATAAACAAATATTTAGTTACTATTATTAGTATATTTTCCTTTGAGACGATAATTACTTAAACACAATCTTGATAATTTAGTTTACGGTTTTAAATCTTTAATCGCTATCCTTATTCATAACAATTTAGTTAAATAAGTTGTACGATTAAATTATTTAAAATAATTTGTATTATTTTAATTAAAAAAATATTATTAATACAATTATTTTAAATGATTTAACTCAATAAAATTTCGAACTATATTTATTTTCATTATGCTATTTAGGCTCGACGCTAGTGATTGCTACCCGACTATAGTTTAATAACCTATTTTCTATATTACTGACTCGTTATTAAAATAATTACTTTATTTACCTAATATTAAATTTAATATGGTAAAGGTAAAATCTCGATTTTATTAATTACTTATCACTATCCAATTCATTTAATCGCTTGTTGTGTGACGATCAATTATCGACCGTTTATCATTCCCGTATTTTTATTACTTATGTCCATGTCGATTTCGTCAAATAATTAGTTAGTTTATTATCTTTAACCCATAACTTATTAAAATAATTATTTTTTAATGATTTATTTTGATTTAATTTTATTTTTAACTCAAGTCGGTATTGAGTCAACTCATATTTACAAAACTGCCATCTTCTTCTTCTTCTTCTTCCCCAAGGCCATCTTCTCTTCTCCTACCTTCTTCTTTGCACCTGACTAGACCTTCGTACCACCACTGGTCACGTCGTTCTTCAATTCCCCAGCAACCTAATTGAACAACCATATAAACATCCCAACAAGACATCAACAACAACATAAAAATGGGCAAAGATGAAGCCTAGCGTCCATGTTCTACAGCAGCTATCCAAGGCGACGTCCTGCAGCAAACCAGGCCTGATATCTTCCTCTTCAACCCAAAATCAGACCATGTCCTTCACTCCCTTCCCTACCAATCCAATTGGAAGCATAAAGCTTGTGCTTTAAAACAACAATCCATGTCAAACTCCGTTCTGCACCAAGGCGAGTGACTCCTGGCCAGCAGCACCACCGGGACTCCAAGGTGCACTCCGTGCGGCCAGTAGCACCCCTGAGAACTCTACCCTTCTCCCTGCACGACAACCCAATGTCAAGGCCAAGCATTGTGAGCATGTACGGCGTGAGTCTTTTGCCAGCAAACTGGCTTGGACGTCTGGAATCTCCCACAGCGTCGCACACTACAACTCCGCCCATAACCACTGAAATTCCACCACCCATTGGAACCCAGGACAAGGCGACGCCACCCTTCGACCTAGCAGCCAGAATAAGACATATGTGACATATGAATTAGAAAGACATGAATGCAAGAAAATGAAGAAGAGGGAGATAGGAAGGATAGCCAAGAAAGGAAGAAACACCGGTAAGGAAGAGGAGAACTAGGATGCTATGGTGAGGAAGATGCCCCTGCACCGTATGTGAAAAATGACGTCCTCTTTCAAAATTTATAAAAATGAAAATGATGGCTCAGGTATGTGAAAAGACCCGTATTTCACTTAACCGGGTAACCGTGTAAATAATAAAATGGGTAAATAATAAAATATGAGAATTAATCAGGTAGAATTAACTGGGTAAAGAATATAACACGTTTGGTCCTTTTCAGACCAAGTCGAATATATTAAAATTTTTTCCATTTTTTCCACGGTCTTTACAATCTCCCCAACTTTGAAATATTTCGTCCCCAAAATATCGTAACAGGCAAAAGAACAAGTATGATTAACTTTATTTATTTTTCTTCGGGATTAGTTCATGCTACTACAATATAAAGCTTCTATGTCACAAACAGGCTAGGCTATTTCCTTGCCATTTCTTGTTCAGTCTCCCATGTAGCTCTGACCCTTGATTTTTCCACAATACTTTTACCAAAGGAAATTCCTTGTTCCTATGTGTCTTTATTTCTCTTGCCAGAATGCGGATAGGCTTTTCCTCGTAGGTTAAATTTGATTGTAGCTCTAAGTCTTCAAAATTTTTGATGATATCATCCTCATCCCGTACATATTTCTTTAGCATTAACACAAGGAAAACATTGTGCCAGCTAGGCTTGGTGGCAATGCTAATCTATATGCACAATTCCGAACTCGATCCAGGATTGGAAATGGTCCTATGAATCTTGTCTTCAACTTCCTTGATATTTTAAATATGATCACCCCCTTCGTAGGAGATGTCTTTAGGTACACAAACTCCCCAACTTGGAACTCTACGTCCTTCCTTCGAGTATCAGCTCCTCATCACCTATTTGTGCTAGCTTAGCACGATCAACTAAATCATTGGAAAACACCAAATTTGCCAGCAAGCCTGTTAGTTGCTCCACAGGGTTGATACCTACCACTTATGCTGACATGGCCCAAAGTCTAGCAAGCTGCTGACTTTTGTCCACTTTGCCCTTCCGACTCAACGTGTCAGCTACCACATTCGTTTTCCTTGAATGGTATAAGATTTGGAAGTCGTAGTCCTTCAAATTATCTATCCACCACCTCTGTCGAAGGTTAAGGTCATTCTGGGAGAAGATATAATTCAAACTTTGGTGGTCAGTGAAGACTTTGAACTGGGCTCCATACAAGTAGTGTCTCCAAATCTTCAGGGCAAAAACCACTGTTGCCAGTTCCAACTCATGGGTTGCATAATTTTGCTCATGAATCTTCAAATGACGAGAGGCATAGGCCACCACCATACCTTCTTGCATAAGGGTGCATCCTAAACCCAACCAAGATGCATCACTGAAGACTACGAATCCTTCATTACCATTTGGCATGGTCAAGACTGGTGCAATTGTTAAACTCTTCTTTAGAGACTGGAAACTCTCCTCACACTTACTACTCCATTCAAACTTGACCCCCTTCCTTGTGAGTTTGGTCATCGGTGATGCTACTAAGGAGAAGTCTTTAATGAATTTCCTATAGTAAACCACTAAACCAAGGAAGCTTTTGATATCAGTGACTGACTTAGGTTGTGGCCAATAAGTGACTTCTTTCACTTTTGATGGATCCACTTCAATTCCAGCCTTTGAGACAATATAACCAAGGAAATTTACCTCCCTCATCCAGAAGTCTCACTTTGAGAGCTTGGTAAACAGTTGATGTTCTCTCAAAACTTGAAGAGTAATAGACAGGTGCTTCACATGCTCTTCTTCATTATTTGAATAGACCAAAATGTCGTCCACAAACACGATATTAAACTTGTCCAGGTATGTGTGGAATACAGTGTTCATGAGTGACATAAAGACTGCTGGTGCATTTGTTAGACCAAAAGGCATAACCAGAAACTCATAATGTCCATACTGAGTTCAGAAAGCCGTTTTCTGTATGTCTGACTCCTTTACTCGCAACTGGTGATAACCAGATCGTAAGTCTATCTTAGAAAATATTCTAGATGTTTTGAGCTGATCAAATGAGTCATCAATCCTCGGTAAGGGGTATCGATTCTTGGCTGTCACTTGATTGATTTTTGATAGTCAATACACAGCCGAAGTGATTCATCTTTCTTCTTCACAAAAAGAATAGGGGCTCCCAGGGTGAAGTACTTGGTCTGATGAAGCCTACCTTCAACAACTCCTTTAGTTGGCTCTTTAACTCCTTGAGTTTTGCTGGAGCCATACGGTGTGGTGCTTTAGAAATTGGTGTTGTTCCAGGTGCTAAGTCAATGGCGAACTCCACTGCCCGCTTAGGAGGTAACCCGGGAAGTTCTTCTAGGAATACACATATTCCCGGACTGAATCCTCCCCCTGAACCAAATTAGCGAATGCTAGTGCTTTCTTCTGGACAACAGGCTCTGGAAAATATTGTCCATTTGAAAGCTGCCACAAATTCTGCCCACGTGATGGAAGAAATCTCACGTCGATGGAAGGTGGTTTTTTTTCCATGGATGTCCACCAGTAAGATGCTTCTTCTTGAAGCATGCATGTTGCCAATCTCACTTGATGGCGGTGGTGCACTGACAGAGCTCTAAACTCTTTTTTGATAATGTCAATCCAGCTCTCTGTCTTCATTGGATCGATCCCTCAAACAAATAGTTTAGCTCCATTCTCCATTGGTCAGACTACCGGTGGCACTGGGTTTGGACGCTCCCCTTGCTCGCCCGGGTCTGCTAACCCTGCCCACCCTTGGGCACTCCCCTGACCACCATCTCGGGTGATTCTGGGACTCACTGCTGCCTGCTCTTGGGCACTTCACTGACCACCACCTAGGGTGATTCTGGGACCTGCTGCCATGTTTGAGGCTCCATTCCCTACTACCACTCCCGGTAACAGCTGAACGATATTCTGAACCACTGCCATGTTTGAGGCTCCATTCCCTACTACCACTCCCAGTAACAGCTGAACGATATTCTGAACCACAGAATTTGTATTTTCTGAAGCCTGCACTAGTCCCTGTATGGCAGTCAGGATCTGGGCCAACACATTCTCTGTGTTCGAATTTGACTGCGCATTTCGGCTTGATTGTCTACGTGTGCTTGCCATCTGAAACATCGAACCATCATGGTTCAGGTTTATTAGTGAATGAATTTGTCAATTAATAACACAACACAGTGGAAAGAATAATTATTGGACTTTTTAACAAGGTTCTTGAGTCATAAAATGTGAGCTAGTGGGAAACCGGGCTCTGATACCACCTGTAACGACCCGACCCAAGGTGCAACGTAATGGGCCTAAGTCATTTCTTTAAAATGGTTAACCCAAGTTAAAGATCTATAGTCCACTTTAAAATGGTTAACCCAAGTTAAAGATCTATAGTCCACTTAAAATGTTGTATTTTCCCTTGTGGACAACCTGATCAGCCTGAGCCTAGATTCGACCACCATGCACCGAGTGCAATCGGGGTAAAGGAATTGACTTAGTCTGACATAGGCTATGCCCTTCATAATCCAATAATGGACATGTTAGAATGGACCAGGAGCCATAATACAGTAAATTAGACATGGCGGATTGGATTCGCCAGCCAATTATGGACATGGTGGATTGGACTCACTAGCAAATAATGGACATGGCGGATTGGACTTGCTAGCCAGTAATGGACATGATTGACTGACCCATCAGCCAATAAATTGGACATGGCAAATTGGAGTCGCTAGCCAATTACGGACATGGTGGATTGGACTCACCAACCGATAACGGACATGGCGGATTGGACTCGCCAGCCGGTAATGAGCATGATTGACAGACCCATCGGCCAATAGATGGACATGGTAGACTGACCCATCGGCCAATAGATGGACATGGTGAGTCCAATCCACCATGTCCGTAATTGGCTAGCAAGTCCAATCAGCCATGTCCAATTTATTGTATCATGGCAGTCAGGTCCATTCTGACATGTCCATTATTAGATTATGAAGGGCGTACCCCGTGTCAGACCAAGTCAATTCTTTGACCCCGGTTGCACTCGGTGCATGTTGGTCGAATATAGGCTCAGGTTGACCAGGTTGTCCACAAGGGAAAATACAACATTTTAAATAATTATACAGACTTGGATATTTCAAACTCGCAGCTACGACCAATGATGCTAATCTGAACGAGGACATAAAATTATGCATAAGTATAAATTTATTCGAGTAGAAATGCGTGCAACTAAATGACTAATATATATATCACTATTAAATTTCAACAATATTAAATATTAAACTATTCATGTGATATAATCATTTAAATCCTACTTTACCTTTATTATCTAGATCATAGTTAACACTTAACACAAAATAAAATAATTATCAACTTATAAACAAATTTCTAATTACTATTATTAGTATATTTTCCTTTGAGATGATAATTAATTAACCACAATCTTCATAATTTAGTTTACGGTTTTAAATCTTTAATCGTTATCCGTATTCAAAGCAATTTAGTTAAATAAGTTGTACGATTAAATTATTTAAAATAATTTGTATTATTCTAATTTAAAAATAATATTAATACAATTATTTTAAATTATTCGACTTAATAAAATTTCCAACTTTATTTATTTTCATTATGCTATTTCGGTTCAATGCTAGTGATTGCGACCCGACTATAGTTTAATAACCTATTTTCTATATTACTAACTCGTTATTAAAAGAATCACTTTATTTACCTAATATTAAATTTAATATGGTAGAGGTAAAATCTTTATTTTATTAATTACTTATCGCTGTTCGATTTCATTTAATCGCTTATTGTGTGCCGATTAATTATCGACCGTTTATCATTACCGTATTTTTATTACTTATATCCATGTCGATTTCGTCCAATAATTAGTTAGTTTATTATCTTTAACACATAACCCATTAAAATAATCATTTTTTAATGATTTATTACCAGTTAGTTTTATTTTTAACTCTAGTCGGTACCGAGTCAACCCATATTTACAAAACTGCCATCTTCTTCTTCTTTATCCTTAAGGCTATCTTCTCTTCTCCTACCTTCTTCTTTGCACCTGACCAGACCTTGGCACCACCACTGGTCACGTCCTTCTTCAATTCCCCAGCAACCCAATTGAACGACCATATAAACATCCCAACAAGACATCAACAACAACATAAAAATGGGCAAAGATGAAACCTAACGACCATGTTTTACAGCAGCTATCCATGGCGACGTCCTGCACCAATCCAGGCCTCATATCTTCATCTTCAACCCAAAACCAGACCACGTCGTGCACTCCATTCCCTACCAATCCAATTGGAAGCATAAAGCTTGTGCTTTACAGCAACTATCCACGTCAAACTCCGTTCTGCACCAAGGCGAGCACCTCCTGGCCAGCAGCACCGCCGGCACTGCAAGGTGCACTCCATCCAGCCAGCAGCACCGCCGGGAACACTTCCCTTCTCCCTGCACGACAACCCAATGTCAAGGCCAAGCGCTGTGAGCATGCATGGCATGAGTCTTTGGCCAACAAACTGGCTTGGACGTCTGGAATTTCCCACAGCGTTGCACACAACAACTCCGCCCATAACCACAGAAATTCCTCCGCCCATAACCACTGAAATTCAGCCACCCATCGGAATGTAGGGACAAGGCGACGCCACCCTTCGACCCAGCAGCCAGAGAGGTCATCGGGGGTGTGAGGGCTGCCTTGAAATCTTTGTTTACAGTCGCCTATCATTGCCCTACTTCAAACCTGTCGGCCATGGCAAAATTCCTTTTTCCAGTTTAGTTTTAGTTGTTATTGTTGATTTTAGACTTTAATTCGAATGTTTATCAAGCTTATTATCAATTAAAAATATATATGAATGAAAGAAAATGAAGAAGAGGGAGATAGGACGGATACCCAAGCAAGGAAGAAACACCGGCAAGGAAGAGGAGAACTAGGCAGTTAAGGTGAGGGAGACGCCCCTACACCCGTATGTGAAAAATGACGTCCTCTTTCAAAATTTATAAAAATGAAAATGACGCTTAGGGTATGTGAAAACACACGTATTTCACTTAACTAGGTAACTAGGTAAATAATAAAATGTTTAAATAATAAAATATAATAATTAACCTGGTAAATAATATAACACGTTCGGTCCTTTCCAAACCGAGTCGAAAATATTAAAAAAAAATTTCCCCTTTTTTTTCCATGGTCTTTACACACGATGTGAGCCTTGGCCGACAAACTGAAATTACATGCCTAACTTGACAAAGCACCGAAGAAAACTAACCCAATGCATGAAAATCATAAGACGCTAGGGACCCTGCAACTCAACTATCCTAAACCAAACAACTACATACCATAGAACCTTGATGAAACAACAGAAATAGTAAGGCGATCATGAATTGATGAAGCAGCAGAATTAGCAAGGCGATCATAAAATGCATGCATTAGAAGGACAAGGGAAGCATACCGAATAGGATACGAAGACGAGATATGAGAACGCCGCCTAGAGAGGAGAGTAAAAGGAGAGAAAGGAGAAAAAGATGAGAAATAGGCGGCTAGGGTGAGGAAGACGCCCCCACAAGAAAATGACGGCTAGGGTATAGGAAAACACCCCAACACCAGAATTTAATCGGGTAGAGAATAAAATATTATTATAATAATAATTTCTCCAACGTTCTATCCTTCCCAGACCGAGTAAAATATTTTTTTATTTTTTATTTTTTTATTTTTACAATCTTTACAACTTTGGCTCATCATCAACGGGCCTCCTCCCCTCCCCTGGCCACCAAACTAGCACTACTATGACCGTCTCGTGGCCAGCTATCTATCCATACCTCTCATGACCACTGGCGCTGCCGGCGACGATGTTTTTACACCCGGTTTCCGCCATCGCCATGATGTTCGAGCTATTTTTCAGCTCCAGCGAGCCTCCTCTAACCGATCCAACCACCTATACAACTTCTCTTCGCTGAGATCTTCACTTTGTGACCACCCATGACCACCGTCGTGGCAGTGTCGTAGTCAGTGACTCTACGTGACAATTATTTCACCATGTTCTGGCCGTTTTCTAGCCGATCGGTACCACCATCATATTCCTCGTTATGTGGGTCGTCTATCCCGACCGGCAGTGACATCTGCCACGCTGCCGTCGGCATTTTCCTACGACGGGCACTAGCTGCCACGTCCGACTCAATTACCAGTATTCGCATCTGCTAGTCTGCATTCGCATTCGCCTGCTAGACCTAGTTCACCCCATTTGCATCCACCTGCTTACCCGTGTTGGTGTTTGCGTCCATCGGTTCAGACCGCCCTGCCATCCCAACCCAGCTTTTTAGCTAACCCAGACTAAGTTAACTAGGCCCGACTCGATCAGGTTCAGCTCATTTGAGTCTGTTCAGCTTGTTTTTCAGCCTATTTTTTGCCGTTTTTGGACCGTTTTCAATAATTTGGGAGCCTTTACATTAGTTTAGATGCATATTCACATTATATGACATATTTTGGATGTTATGAGTGTTTTTATTTATGTTTGGGCGCGGGATCGTCCACCCCTAGAATCGGTTCCTTAGTGATTCGGGTTTAAAGGTTCGGTGGGACCGAGGCACCCTTGCCGCGCAAAGAGATAGTGCGATGGAAATAGAAACAGTAAAATGACACAGAAAATTTTTTACGTGGTTCCTTAGGGTTCAACTTGAATCCCTAAGCCAGTCCACGGTGAGATTAATACTCACAATCCACTATTTCTCCTTTGATTTTTACAAGTTACACAAAACAGTGAATTTTGTCGCCGGTAAATCAATTCGCCTGAGATCTTTGACTCCAATGCCATGGTTTGTCTTTTTTTACTTTTTAAATCTTTAAAATAATCCCACCACTGCGTCCGGAGCGTCCAAAATAGTGGGATACTAAGTTCCATCTCGATCCGAGGTCAAGAAGACCTTCAAATTATTTTTGGAGTGTTAATGGACTGAACCGGGCCGTTTCGAGTTGGTTCAAATCAAACAAATGCTGGAATGAACAGGATGACGTGTGCAGCCCTTTTTTTTGCGTATGCCAGTCTGCCGGTGGTGCACGGTGCACCGACTCTTATCCGGGTTGCAGGCGGGTCGCGGACACAGTCGCGGTCAAGATATGTTCACGGATCTACGGGTAAATGACTGGTCACGGATCTGCCAATCTTGCGGACGTGGCAGAAGTAATGGGCACGACGGACCCGGCTACGGCGTGACGTGGTGGCGCTTTTGGGGCTCCGGCGGCGGCTTTTCCAGCGTTGGATGGTGGCGGAGTTCACCCAGAACTGTAGATCTCAGAATGGTGAAGGTCTTGGCGCTGGTCCGACAGTCAGCGGCGGCTCCGGTCGGTCGGTCGGATGCCAGAAAGTTAGACGCTTTTCTGCACTTTTGTGCTACACTGCTCCGATCGGTCACTTCTCAATTTTTTTCCAGCGACCTCGGCGATGAAATCCGGTGGATCTCTGCTTGGGTTTCTAGACCACTTCTCCATCTTCAAGTTTCAACTCACGGCGACATTGGGAACGAACGGTGTTGGTCGGAAAAAATTAGCGAAATCAGACCTTCGCTGCTCTGTTTTCCGCTTTTCCGGCCAGCAACTTCCTCGCTTCCCGATTTTTTTCCGGCGGATCTAGCGACGAACTCCGACGTCTCTCGGTTTGGGTTTGTAGATCACTTCTTCGTCTTCACTTTGAACCTCGTGACGGGGCTGGGAACGACCAGAACTGGTCGGAAAAAATTAGCGAAATCAGACCTTCGCTGCGCTGTTTTTCGCCTTTTCCAATCGGCAGCTTGCTGGCAGAAATCCGGCGACGGCAGGAGTCTCCGGCAGAAATTCTAGGGGGTGCTGTGTCGAGGGCACTCTGAGAGCTCCAAGCAGATGGTCTTGTACTGATCCAATAAGGTCGAGGTTGTCCCGGAAAGTCACCGGAAAATTGGACGCCGAACCTGCAAAACAAAGATGCTATCCTGTTCTTCGTTGTCGGCGGGGCGGATTTTCTGGAGTCAGATGGTGGTCGAGGAAGCCAGCAAGTTAGGAACGTGACTCCAAGAGGACTCCTTGGCTTCGCATCTGTAGGGAGCAGCAACGGCACTTGGCAGCGACACTACCTTTAAGGCGGCAAGGATCTCGATTTCAGGGATACTGCTTCAAAGCTCCACCTTTCTTCTTCGTCGCGATGACCCAGTGGCAAAACTTTGGCGAACAACAGAACCTTTCTTTGGCTCCCTCACAGACAGCATGTCGGCAACACTTCAAACTCTGGCAAGTGGAAAGTTTGGATCTTGGGCAAGGATTCATGGCCATGACAAGGGTAGTGATCGGTCGGGTGTTGGTGAGGGTCACCGGGGCATCTCCGGTGAGGGACTCCTCCCTCGGCTTTTCTTATGTCTAGCAAAATTCTTTTCCTTTAGCGTCCGAGCCCCCCTGCTTCAGCAATAACACCCGGCTTTTATAGAATTGGGATAACTCCTGACTTAGAGATTTCCTCTAACGGCTGCAAAACAATGTCTACCTCTTCCTCTGCAATTCTTTCTCTGGCAGTTTTGAAACCGTATGACTAATTCTCTTGTAAGTGGCTTGAGTATTGTCACATAATTAAATAAATATTATCGATATAACCGGATAAATATAAACATTTTTCGCATAAATATGTACAAACAATTTATATCTTTTTTTCTTTATTTGTTCATTATTGTTTTTCTTTATTTATTTATATGTTATCGTATATGATGAATATTTATTTGATTGCTTTATTATTATTATTATTATTATTATTATTGATATATTTACTTATTAATATTAATCATGTTCATGTCTGCAAAATTGTATTTATGTCTTTATTCATTTGTTCATTGCGTGTATGCTATTATTTATTTATATATATTACGTATTCTATATTGGATGACTAAGATATTATTATTAGTCATTATTACTTAAAATTAACTATTTATTTAGTCATTTATTTATTTTAGAATGATTATATATTTATTTATTTAATTATTCATATGTTTACTAACACAAGTATATGTGATATTTATTACTGTTTAGCCATGTATTTATGTAATATAATGATACTATTATTATATGATTAGAGTATTGTTATTTTCATATATTTATTATTTATCTATTTATTCATGAGTGTATGCATTTATTTATTTATTATGTATTATTAGTTATTTCCTTTATTATGTCTTGATTTGTGTGCTATATGTTTAGTTTTAGGTTTATTTATCATTGTCTTATTTATTAAGATGTATTAATGATATAAGCACACATCACAAGCATGCATTATATAAAGATGTTAGTATTTTATTTAGCAGTGAGTTTCAATCTAGGTTATGGAATCCAAGCTTGTCATAGATGAGATGTCACACTTGAATCTTGGACCATAGGGCGTTAGGACTCTTCTTAGTTTTTATCGCTATACTCTATTGCTGATTTGATTTCCAGATCACATGGTGTGTTAAATAGCCGTTTCATCTTAACACAGGCCATTTGGACACATTTTACTTCTATGATTAATAACCCTTGAGGATGAGATCCCTCGAATTTGAATTCGATAACACGATCCTCCACAAGTTGCCTTCGGGCCTATTATATAAATCCCTTCCTAGGCCTATATATGATTTTATCAAGTTTTCTAGCGAGATGTGAGGCAAGGGAAAATTGGCAACCGCACTACGCAGATGGGCACATGCTAGTCAAAGTAGGCCCTAGATTGGTGAGCAGGTTGTTTCATTTCTGAGGGACCTTGACAACTCCACCTTTAAGTTTTTGAAACCCAGAGAAGTGTGAAGGATTACGGGTATTGTACCGCAACGAATGTCTAGACTTGTAGTTTCAAAGGGTATTGAAGGCGCATGCCTGAGAGTACTCGACCTCTGCACTTAGGGACAAGAGTTATACGGAGGATGTAGGGGGTTGAAGGAACCAGCAAGAGAAATTGACGTTGCTGCATAAGGGATGATTTTAAAGTTGTTGAGATGAGGAAGAATGGAATGATATTGACTCCTAATTAGCGCCTTTATGAGAGATTTTGGGAAGAAGTATATAAATTATTTCATTTAATGGGAGAGTCAACTCTCTTTTGCCAGTTTGATTATTAGTTATTTCTGGACCAGTAACACTCATTACTGATATTTTTCCTATTATATGTGTAGGTCTTGTGACCCTAAGTTGGCTTTGGTGAGAGAACAGACAAACGCTACGCACACTTGAGCTTAACGCAATTATTTTCTTTCATATTTTTATTTATATTTGATGAGTTTTCACTCATATTTAGTATTGTCTTCCATTCTCTTGACGTCAATTGAGTTATTTTGATCTATATTATTAATCGAGTCTTATAGACCAACAACCTTAGACATGACTTGACTCGATCGTAACATTTCAAATTTAGTTCTTAGGTGAACCAAAATAAGGGTGTCACAGTAATGATCGACGATGACTTGGCTAGGGGTCGACATGAGCGGCTAGTGTGTACACAGATTTCAACAAAGGTTGACAACTGCTGTCCAATAGTAAAACTCATTCGGTGGCAAATCACTGCTGCCGGCGAATGAACAAACCAGGATTGGGAGTAAAATGCTGGCGGTCACTACAAAGGGATAGAGGACAGCGGGTCCAAGCTGGCCTGGCTGAGAAAAGGGCTGGTAGGGCAGCTATTTTGGTGGTCAGTTAGAAAACACAGCCGGCAACAGCTGTGTTACTCTTGTAGGGAGGAGGAAGACTCTGACAAGGTGGCAAGGCTCAACCTCGAGTCAAAGGACGTGGGGGCATGGAGACCTCTACTGGGCATATCTGGCAGGTGGCAACAACGGTCGTTGGCAGCAGCCGAGTGAGGAGCAACAATAAGAGATGCATTCTTACACCAATGAAAGGCACCGACGGGATCTCCTCAGAAGAAATGACCGGTTGGATGGGTGGCGATGATGATGAGGAAGGGACGTCATGGTACGGCTAACAGTGGGGAGGCAAAGGCCAGAAGGCAATCACAAAGGCAATGCATGCGACAATCGACCTTAGGGTGACTAGGTGGAGATGAGGGAAAGTGAAGGGGTCGGTGGCGATGGTGAATGGATGGCCGGAGATGGTCACCGGTGATGGTGGCAAATTGCGGTGAGAGGAGGGCGATGTGGTGCACATGCTCGGGAGAGAGAAGAAAATGATTGGGGCATGAGAGAAAATAAAATGGTGCGCAATTTTATAATTAAAACTTGATTTACGTCTCAGCTGAAGTTAATAATAATAAATAAATTCCAAAAATATAAAATAAAATAAAATAAAATATCATAAAATAAAATAATCATGTCTAAGTCAAATAACATGTTCTAAACTTACTAACCCACCCAAAATACTAACTAATGCGTCCTAACGTAATAAATGACTTAATTCTAATTCTACAGCCTATTGTAAATAAAATAAAAAAATAAACTGGCACACTCTTATATATTCTGTAACTCATTTTCATGTATTGTTACTGGCATTGTCATTGTATACTCGGGTATACTCATAACTCATACACGTAACTGGCCTCGGCTCAGCACATGTGTTCTGAAGTTGACTCTACTCAAAGTAATGGATGAACTAACCTATTCACAAGTATAAAACCACTGACTAGGATCACATGTTTTATACTTATGGAGGGCTTGGGAAGAACTGGATAAGAGATGTGGAGAGGGGAGGTTGGGACAAGTGAGCAAAGGGGTGAAAAGTGGAGGAGAGGGGGTTGAATATATAGAAGGGAAAAACTACTCCAACACAAGGACACGCACCCGGTACCTTTGAGTTGGCCTCTGCGAGCCAGACAATAGATTTATCAAGCCCAGACCACGTGTGCTTGTTGGACCAAGCCGAATGCAAAGTCATGTCAACTTTCTTGTCGCAAGGACCCTAGCACAGTGCCTTTGCAGTAGAACAAAGGGAAATTTTTCTAAATTAAAATGTGCTGGTGTAGAACCTTTGCTCTATAAAAAAGAGGGAGATTTTTAATTTGGCTAGAAGGGCATTGGGCCAATGCTGTTGCACCCAAACTTCAGTGCTGACCCAAAAAGGGTTTGTGTAAGAACATTGCTAGGGTGCCTTTGCTCCACGGCCTGGCCTAAGGGCTCTATGAGGGCACCTTTTCTCTTGGTGTAGTTTATGCATACCTCGCGTTCATACCCATAGGTTGTCGAACAATTTCGAGAACAGCGCCATAGGTCCCGACAGGCTAGGATTGACCGAAATGGTTTTAAATATGCAAGCAATCTAGACCTGTGAGAAATAAAGTTCTAAACCTGACTAGACTTAACTCAATGAAAAATAAAAAATGAGAGGTGAGATGATATAGTGTCCAGTTGGTTGGTGACAAGCACCGGGGGAGACTAAGGACATAGTTCGCATGTACATACCATGCTTACACATGTGGCAAAGAAAAGTCGTGTATGCAACTCATTCTGGACTGCAACTAAACCGAAACAAAATCTGTCGGGTGGAAGGCTCGGGTTTTACAACTATACTTATTTAATATTTATTTAATTTATTTTCTTGAGTTAACGATAGCTGATTTAAATTCTGAAAATTTCTATGAAATTTCAACTGTCTACTGAGCATAGTTAAAATGCTCAATTATTATTCTCAATATATTTCTGATTTTTAGTATTGACTGAAACTGTTGTAAAATATAACATGTATAATGTTATTTATTTATCACTTCTTTATTACTGATAAATTCTTTAAGATCTGGACAATCTATGTGATAAATCCAACTTAATCACACATGTAATACTTACCGGGGTAAGATATCGTTTGTTAGCAGGAATGAACTATAGATCTTCAACTTCGGCTAACTGCTTTTGAAAAGATGATTTAGGCCCATTAATTTTCCCTTTAGGATGTGGCATTACAAATGGTATTAGAGCAACATTATCGTGAGATCCCTCAACTTAGTGCCACATTTAATACCTACTGGGGTGTGATACTGTTTATAAGTGAGAATAAACTATATATCTTCAACTTCGGTTAACCATTTTTGAAAAGATGACTTAGGTCCATTTGTTTACAAATTGGGTTAGTTCGTTATCGATGGACATTGCCTTGGCTATTGGCGCCGGGCCAAAGAAGGATGTAAGCTAGGGCTAGCAAAGGTCCAAGTGTAGGAAGTTGAGGACAAAATTTCCTAAGGTGGTTAGATTGTGAGATCCCTCAACTTAGTCCCACATCTAATACCTATTAAGGTAAGATCATAGTTATAAGTGAGGATGAAATATAGATCTTCAACTTCAGTTAACAATTTTTGAATAGATGACTTAGTCCTATTAGTTTGTGTTTTAGGCTGGGTTGTTACTATCCATTTAGATAACTGTCTTGCTGTTTGATTGATTGACTAAATGTCGACTATTTGACTGTTGACTAGTTAACTAGTTACTGAATAATTAACTTACTTTTGACTATTTTGATAGAATATTGAATTTTTTTGTCTAATTTGACCAAATCAATTATTTTGACTCTTTTAATCATTAATTGTTTGAAAGATTGACTGCTTAATGTTGACTACTTGACCATAAATAAGCATTAACTAATTAAGTAGATTATTTCAACTATTGTACTATTATAATTGTTACGGACAAGGTACACAACACAATATGATTTGTATGTCATATGGATTGTGACTAAGTCTAAGAATCCGACTAGCTACATGAAGACACTTGCTGATGCTAATAGATCACTAGAAGCTGGAATATTGGGTCCGTAGGACTTATTTTTTGTTTAGTACTAAATGAATGTTTATTGTGTTTTCTACCAATCATGTGGAGTTTATTGAATTTCACATGATTGTGTCATTGAACTATTCAAAGTATGATTATTGTTATTGATACCATATTGTTATTGTCTTTGTTACTGATACAGTTGTTGTGGTTGTACCATTACCACTACAGTTATTGTTACCATACGTGTTATCGTTACTGTTACCGTTATTATTGTATTGTTATTGTTATTATTGAGTTTACTTATGAGATTGTTAAGAGTATTACTATTATTGTTGCCATGAACATTTATGTTATTGTTACTGCTAATGTTACTAATAATATAACGGTTGCTGATAATAATATTGTTACCGCTAATGTTGTTACTATTATTATTAAACTATTATTGATATTGTCATGTTACTATATTAATACTGCTATTGTTATACATGTTGACTGGATGTCTAGGTATTAACTATTAATGTTCTACATGTAGACTGATGTATAGGGACCCTGATGGTGTTTCTTGAGGTTATGGATATGATTTTGTATTGCACCATTATACTGAATTGTAATGTATTGTGTTGTTGTATTGTTGTAATGTACTATATCGTGGTATCATTCTATGACGTATTGGTGGAAGTGTCTTATTGTGACAGAGGTAACTTCTCTCCTTGAGCTATGATTAGTTCTGTCTTGAGTATATGTGGTTTGTATAATTTGAACTATAATATGTGGTTGTAATGTACTGTATCGTGGTATCATTCTATGATGTATTGGTGGAAGTGTCTTATTCTGACCGAGGTAATTTCTCTCCTTGAGCTATGATTAGTTCTATCTTGGAGTATATGTGGTGTGTATAGTTTGAGCTATTTACAGCTCATCTATTTATACATTATTTATGATAGGAACAATAATGTTTGTCATTGACATTTTAATTTTAAAAACATGTAGGTCTAGAATATACTAAGGTGGTGGAGACTAAGGTGGTGGAATCACTGTAGGGATGCTTCGCTTCACTCGGATATTATTGGCTATGGATTCTACATTATTACAGTATTTGATTTTCTATATATTGTTTTACTATATGCATAGTCATTGGGATTACTGACCATTGATTTTAAAATGATTTTCAACACTCAAACACGAGGAAAATTTAAACATCATAGGGATTTTAACTTTTTTGCCGCATTTTTAATGCTATTCTCTGATAATATTTATCATATATGAATTGTAAAATTAATTATTTAATTTTCTTGGTAATGCCTCCAGTTTGGTCGGTTTGGGAACCGTGGGATGTTACAAATGTTGCTATGAAAGCAAAAGTTTCTAGTTAAACAGTATTAAATGTAGTTACTATATGCCACTGAGTATAAATAGCCACGAAGTGAAATAATCCCCAAATGACTTTATCATGTATGAGTTTTTTAATATATTGACATAATGTTCTTGATTGATATACTGGATATTTATTATATGATATTGAGTGTATCATATATTTCTCTGTGATGATATAAATAATTGTAAGATTGTAAGGTTATATGGATGTATGTAAATGTTATCCTGTATTGATCCGAAGCACTAGAGTTGTTTGTTGTTGCTCAATGATTTAATCATCCAAGCTAATAATATAAATGGACCTTTTACTGTAGATGCCCTAGAAGATTGAGTAGACTGGATTAGAATTGAGAGGTGAGATCAATGTTGTCTGTATAACTATTGGTTAATAGTTAAATAACATCGACACTAAATCATGACCCATGTGCTTTCTGGGTTCAATTACAGTGCTGGATATTGAATAATGTAATGTGAGACTATATAACTATGTCATTAGAAGGGGAGCATTACTTTACCCATACCTGAGAGGTTGTGACATGATAAGGTACCACTATTGTTATGGTTACTAATATTATATATAATTAGTCTATGAAAATATATATAGATGGAAGAGATTACAATCCGTTTATCCACTAGCCATTTGTAAGTGGATTGGAGAGTCTAATGGCTATACTAATGTGATTTAGAAATGGGATAATTTATTGATTGATTACTGATGGTTTACTGATTAGATTAGCTGACACTTACTATTATGGAATATAGGAAGTGATTTTTGAAAAGCCTTGACTTTGACCTTCCCTATACAATTGATAGATTACGATTGCCTACAAACTATACTATCACTACGCTATTATAAGGATTTCCTCTAGATATGAGCTAGGTTGATTGATGTAGTTTCTGTGACCGAGGATTATAGATATTTTGCTTTTTCTATACATGTTGTACCAATCGAGTATGAATGCGTACTCTTCTGCACATGTTTATTTTCTGATTGGGTATAGAGCCCATCGTTTAGAATGCCTGATTTTAATTGCGACTAGATAGATGGCCCATCACTGGGAGATATGGGTACTATGTATTGTGATCATACTGACTCCTAGAACGTAACTGTTTATTGTGTTATCTTGATTACCTGGATTATGTGCTGACTAATATAATGTTCTTATACAGAATCTGTCACTGTATGTTATTACTTGTGTACTATCAAGATATTGTATTATGTACTATATTGTTTTTCCTGCTGTCACTATATTGTTATCTTTATTGATAGCAACTCATTGATATTGTTACCAATGATCTTACTGTTGTGAATATTGTTATTGTTACAGCTAATGTTATGACTATTGATATTGTCTACTGCAATAACCTACTTGATGTAATTCTGACAACAAAATTTTTTGAAAGAAGGTGAGTACATAAAATCTGAGCTTCACCTAAGATATTACTTTGTTGACTTGTGTTGGTTTGTCTCAGTTTAGTTTGATCTAAGTTGGTTTGATTTTTTAACCAAATATTATTGGTATTCAATTATTTGATTAATATTTATATTGCATTATTTACTGCTCTATTTGTTGTGCTGAACCGAACTGGCTGATGCACCTGTTGTCATTAACGAATGTCTGTAATTTTTTAGGAATGTTTGGAGTACTAAATGATGTGCATATGGATCGACACGACCTTGTGGAGTCATGCAATTAGTTACCGTATATTGTGATTTCTGGACAATGGAGTGTCTAGATGACTTTATCACAAGTGTGACTTTGATTTGTCTTTCAATGGTAAATAATACGTATATCTTTCATTGGACGACTATGTGCCGACCTGCACACCAAGGCTGCCATGTGTCAAGAATGCATGAAGGAGACTGAAAATGGTGAAATTACCATTTTTCTTCCCCATATTATCCTCCCCCACCGATCATGGGGTGTCAGAGTTTTGGTGCCAACCGCACATCATCGACACGTTGCCGCTAACCATGTTGTCAATGTCAATTGGTAGCCACCCACGTCAGCTACTTTTCCCGATCAACACTGTTATTGTCCATTGTCTCGTCCACTAGGGATTTCTCAGCCATCTGACATGCCACCATAGCCAGTTTCCCATTTTGGCCACATCCTCAGCGTCGAGCTTGTCAAGCTCGACCATGTTTGACTAAACCTGGACTCAGGTCACGATCTAACCCCATTTACCCTCCTAGCCAATCCGTTTGGGGATATTTGGACAGCTCAGCTATTTTCCCTCCGTTTTTGACCACTTTTGAACAATTTGAGGTATATTTCTCTATACCTTACCGTTTTAAATATGCATATCACTTAATTAAGATGTTTGTCACATCTCCATATTATTTTAAATTGTAGTGTTATATTCCCATCTTATTTTTGTTTGTCTATAGATTGCCAGACCATTTTATTTGTCTGCATATAAATTGTTAGATCATCTCATTTTGTCCATGTATTGATTGATGAATCATTTCCTTTGTTCGTTTGTAGATTGTCAGACCATTTCATCTTGTTTGCATATAGATTGGCGGGCCATAGCTTAACATTATCTGTCATAGGGTGCCTCTCTTCCATTACGTGATGATATGTGAGTATTTCTTAGAGTTGTAATATTTTTCTTTGTGGGTACGAAGAGATGTCTTGTTCACCAGGTTGATGCTATCAAAAGTTGTTTCCATACCAATAATAAAACTTATTTGATTAATGATGATTTTCTTATATATATGTAGGTGTGTTTCCTTAACAATGGGATGCGTTGGAAGATGGATCAAGTGGCTCATGGTGGGGTTTACTAGCCGATTGTTGTAATGTAATTTGTGTTTAATGTGTTATGATTACGTATCATGAAGAATGTAATTTCATTTGAATATGATTATTTCTCCTGTGGGTTGGAGCTATCATATGCAATAAGGCTAACTTTTTGCTCATGTGTTATTTGGCATGGTGTGTATTGTGTGTTATTATATTTGATTAAACTAACTTTACCAGCATGCCTTTTAACTTTGGGGCTATTAACTAACTTCCTTGGTCATATTATCTCAAAGGCCAGAGTTGCAGTGGATCCATCAAAAGTGAAAGCAGTCAATGATTGTCCACAACCCAAGTCAGTCACTGACATCAGAAGCTTCCTTGGTTTAGCAAGTTACTATAGGAAATCATTAAAGACTTCTCCTTCGTCGCATCGCTGTTGACCACACTCACAAGGAAGGGAGTCAAGTTTGAATGGAGTTGTAAGTGTGAGGAGAGTTTACAGTCTCTAAAGAAGAGTCTAACAACTGCACTAGTCTTGACACTGCTAAACGGTAATGAAGGATTCGTAGTCTTCAGTGATGTGTCCCTGTTGGGTTTAGGATGTGTCCTTATGCAGGCAGGTAAAGTGGTGGCCTATGCCTCTTGTCAATTGAAGAATCATGAGCAAAATTATGCAACCCATGACTTGGAACTGGCAGCCAGTGGTTTTTGCCCTGAAGATTTGGAGACACTACTTGTATGGAGCCCAATTTGAAGTCTTCACTGACCACCAGAGTCTGAAGTATATCCTCACCCAGAATGACCTTAACCTTCAACAGAGGCGGTGGATAGAATATTTGAAGGACTACAACTTCCAAATCTTATACCATCCAGGAAAAGAGAATGTGGTAGTAGACGCGTTGAGTTGGAAGGGCAAGGTGGACAAAAGTCAGCAGCTAGCTAGACTTTGGGCCATGTCAGCAGAAGTGGTGGCTATCAACCCTGTGGAGCAACTAACAGGGTTACTGGCAAATTTGGTTATTTCCAATGATTTGGTTGATCATGTTAAGCTAGCACAAATGGGTGATGAGGAGCTGAATGAAATGTTGGACAAGACTCCTGACATTGTAGCTGATTCCAATAGTGTGATCAGATTTAGAGGAAGGTTGTGTGTACCCAAGGATGATGCATTGAGGCGGAATATCTTGGAGGAGGCTCATCGCTCAAAGTTCTCAATACACCCTGGAGTTACTAAAATGTATCAGGATTTAAAGCGAACCTACTGGTGGATTGGGATGAAGAGGGATGTTGTGGATTTTGTCTCCAAGTGTCAAACTTGCCAACAGATCAAAGCCCAACATCAACTACCTGGAGGACTATTGCAACCTTTAGAAATACCAACTTGGAAATGGGAGTGTGTCACATGCGATTTTATTGCAAAGCTCCCAAGGACTTAGAAGAAGCATGACTCCATATGGGTGGTTGTGGACCGACTAACTAAGGTAGCTCACTTCATCCCCACAAAATCAATGAGAACTGCGGAATACCTGGCAGGATTGTATGTCGACAATATTGTCAAGTTGCATGGGATTCCAAAGGAGATAGTCTCCGACCGAGATCCCCTATTCACCTCACATTTCTGGGAAGCTTTCCAAAAAGCCATGGGGACCCAAATCAAGCTGAGTACAACATATCATCCCCAAACTGATGGTCAAAGTGAGAGGACTATTCAAACTTTGGAAGATTTGTTGCGAGCTTGCATTCTTGACTGGGGAGGTGACTGGGAGAAACACTTAGCCTTGGCTGAATTTACCTACAATAACTCTTACCAAGCCAGTATAGGGATGGCACCATTTGAAGCCTTATATGGTAGGCCCTGCAGGTCTCCATCGTGCTGGCTGGAGTCTACCGAAGCAGTTATAGTCGGGCCAGAGATGGTGAGGGAAGCAACTGAAAAGGTGAAACTCATTCAGCAAAGGCTTAAGGCAGCTCAGGATCGACAGAAGAGTTATGCTGATACTCGAAGGAGGGACCTAGAGTTCCAAGTTGGGGAGTTTGTGTACCTAAAGACATCTCCTACGAAGGGGGTGATCAGATTTAGAACATCAGGGAAGTTGAAGCCAAGATTCATAGGACCGTTCCCAATCCTGGATCGAGTTGGAAATTGTGCATATAGACTAGCATTACCACCAAGCCTAGTTGGAGTACACAATGTTTTCCATGTGTCAATGCTAAAGAAATATGTACGAGATGAAGATCATATAATCACAAATTTTGAAGACTTAGAGCTACAATCAAATTTAACCTACGAGGAAAAGCCGATTCGCATCCTGGCAAGAGAAATAAAGACACTCAGGAACAAGGAAATTCCTTTGGTAAAAGTATTGTGGAAAAATTAGGGGTCAGAGGAAGCCACATGGGAGACTGAACAAGAAATGGCAAGGAAATACCCTAGCCTATTTGTGGCATAAAATTCTTATAATTGTAGTAGCATGAACTGATCCCGAAGATAAAATTAATCATGATTGTCCTGTTGCCCGTTATGATATTTCGGGGACGAAATATTTCTAAGTTGGGGAGATTGTAAAGACTGTGAAAAAAATATATATATATTTGACTCGGTCTGGGAAGGATCGAACGTTGGAGAATTATTATTATTATTTATATTATATTCTCTACCTGATTAATTCTACCTAGTTAATTATTATATTTTATTATTTACCCAGTTAAATGAAATGCTGGTGTTGGGGTGTTTTCACATACCCTAGCCGTCATTTTCATTTTATATTTTGTGAGGGGGCGTCTTCCTCACCCTAGCTGCCTACTCTCATTTTCTTCTCCTCTTCCTTACCAGATCTGGCTTCTTCCTTGCTTGGGTATTCTTCCTATCTCCCTATTCTTAATTTTCATGCATGCATATTTTGAAATGATAATAAGTTTGATAATCATGTGAATTAAAGTATTAAATCAATAAGAAATAACTAAACTAAATTGTATTACACGACTAAGAATTCATCGCATGGCTGACGAGTTCTCGTGTTTGGCAAGATGGGAAATCACAGGCAAGCTTCGCCAGGGATCCATTGCAGCGGATGATTGCAAGCCAAGGAAAAAACCCTAGTCCTACCGGCAAACAGTCCCTTGTGGGCGACCTCCTTGCCGGGAACACAGGGCGGCGATCGTTCCAATTTATGGCCGATCTCGCCTGGTCGAGACGCCGGTCCTGAGGTAGCGAAGCCTCAGGTGAATAAACGTTGTAGCAAGGTGCAAGAGATCAATCAGTGGCTGAAGTTGGCACCTTTGATGTTTGTATCCGTGGATGCCGGCCTGGGGTAGTAAATAGCAAAACGAAAATAGAGGCGACGGCGATGGGTGAAGAAATCCGGCCGTCCTGGGTGGCGATGGGTTCCAATCTGGCCGGGGAAGGTCAATAGAGGGTCGAGGGTGTCGAGGCGACCACCCAATTGGGGCGGCAACGCTCGCCGGCGGTGGAATCAACGACGCGAACGCGTCGCTAGGCGTGGCGATGCCAGCATCGCGGTAGCTGGAAGGCGGCCAGGATCGACCGGGGTGACATTGCGACGGCACGGTGGGGCTGGATGGCGACGATCGACGGCGGCCGGAGGCAATCGGCAGCGGCGGCGACAACGTGAATGGAGGGCGGCTGGAGTCGGGAGCAGAGAATGGCGTCGGGGAAGAAGAAGAAGAAGAATCCCTTGGGTGGCAAACTTGTAAATATAACTTGACTCGACATGGATCGAGTTAAAAAATAATACCAACTCGTAAATAACACATGACTCGACACCGACTCGAGTTAAAAATAATATTAACTCGTAATAAATCTATTAAAAATAATTATTTTAATGGGTTATGGGTTAAAGTTGCTAAACTAATTAATTATTGTACGAAATTGCCATAAGTAATAAAAAATACAGTAATGATAAACAATCGATAATTAATCAACGTACTACAAGTGATTAATTTTAAATTGGATGGTTATAAGTGATTAACAAAATAAAGATTTCACCTTTACCATATTAAATTTAATACTTAGGTAAATAAAGTGATTATTTTAATAAAATGATTATAATAACGAGTTAATAAGGTAGAAAATGGGTTATTAAATTATAATCGTGTAAATCAAACGAACCTAAATAGCATAATGAAAATAAATAAAGTTCGAACCTTTATTGAGTTGAATAATTTAAAATAATTGTATTAGTAATATCTTTGAATTAGGATAATACAAATCATTTTAAATAATTTAATTGAACGACTTAATTAATTAAATTGCTATTAATAATGATAATGATTAAAGATTAAAATCGTAAATTAAATCATCAAGATTTGGGTTAAGTAATTATAATCTCAAAGGAAAATATACTAATAATAGTAATTAAATATTCGTTTATAAGTTAATAATTATTTTATCGTTACTGAAGTGTGAATTATGATTTAGATAATTAATTTAAAATGTAAAGTAGGACTTAAATGATTATGTCACATGAATAATTTAATATTTAAGATTGTTGAATGTTGCATGTTTTGTGTTGTCGAATTTTGATAATGATATATATATTAGTCATGTAGTTGCATGCATTTCTACTCGAATAAAATTATACTTATGTATAATTTTATGTTCTTATTCAGATTAGGATCGTTGGTCATAGTTGCAGGTTCACTTACGAACTATCCAGGTTCGTATAATTATTTGAAATGTTGTATTTTCCCTTTTTGGCAGCCCTGGTCAGCCTGAGCCTAGATTCGACCACCATGCACCGAGTGCAACTGGGGTCAAGGAATTGACTTAGTCTGACACAAGGCCACACCTTTTAAAATTACTATGTGGGAGTCTTGGTCAACTGGAGTTCATAACTGACCACTATGCGCCGAGTGCAACCGGGGTTGACTCAATTTGACACAAGGCAGCATCCTCTGAAAGATTAAATACTTGCCCCCAAGCCAAAAGGGGTGACAGGGTGCAGTGGCACAAGATGGCTCATTATGCACTTGTGATACTGAGAGGGTGAGTCAATGGCAAATATCGGTAACTATAGGCTGTGGGCCACATAGCGTGTGTGCGCATGAATGGGATGGTAGCTGGATGGGGTGGCCACCCCTCCCTGCATATTAAGAGCTCGGCATAGGCTCATAACAACTAAAAGTCTCGAGAAATGATAATAGGGATTATATTGACTTGTTTTATTTAATTATGCAGCTTAGTGGTTTTATCACTAACGTGGAATTGCCTCCGTAGGTGAACAACTTTGGACTGAAGAATAAAAGTGTGGTTGGTGTTTCTTTTATCAACCAAGGTTTGGTGAACTGATAATAAATTGGACTTCCTTTTTATTCTCTTGTGTTAAAAATGTGGCTATGGGAAA
>JAURVB010013384.1:0-23413 GCA_033002965.1 Piper betle | reverse complement strand
ATGTGCGCCTCGGGCGGTGGTTGTGCAACTCGGTCGGCGGTTGTGCACCTCGGTCGGTGGTTGTGCACTTGGTTGGTGGTTGTGCACTGGTCGGGTGGTTATGCAACTCGGTCGGCGGTTGTGCACCTCGGTTGGTGGTTGTGCACTCGGTCGGCGGTTGTGCACTACCTAGATGCAGAAATATCTAATCCTACTCATATGCATCGTAAATATACTACTATCTCTGCCATATCTTGGCTGTTATTAACTCGGTTCAGGTTGTCCAATCAAGCGTGTCTGATCCAGAGGGGTTTGGATCATGATGCTGACACATATGATGGTCAACTTATGCTAAACCCCACACTGATCTCCTGAAATTTAGAGTGGCTGCTTCTATCAGTGCTGACTAGCCCTCAAACGGCAATCACTGATCTGGTGCCTTATCTTTGGTAGAATCTCGTCAAATGACTGATCTCGTAGGCACCCCAAATCCGGTTCACACTCGTGAACCAAACCGGCATGTTACAGGCCCCGGTTAGGTCGGCTAACCCGAACCTAACTCGTGCGGATCCAATCTCGGCGTCTTAAGATGAAGATCCAACTTGCTATATGTATGTATGAATGCATAAAACCCTAACAGGATACTACATGGATGACATGCAACCAATTTTCACACCAACACAATTACAATCAAAATTAGTAAAAATTCTAAAACGAAAGGGACAGAATTTCCCCTAAAAATGCAATTAGGGGCCACCCTGTCAAAATAATATATATACAAATATATCAGTATGCATTAACAATCACATAGCATCTCAGTCATAACGTATTCATTCTGAAGCTATGGGTCTCAACCTACTACACTTCGGTTGCTCAACTCTGATCATACTTTTGCATGCTGCTATCGTGTCTGATCATTTCATTCACATCATATCATCATGCCTCAAACATTTAATCATGTCATTCACAATATAATAACATAATAATACAATATTAAACATTCAGAAATCTAACATGTGTGTGCACAAGACCTCATTGCTCCTCCCGTCCAAGCTGGCTCCTCCAACTCGTGATTATTACCTACATATAGTATAAAAACACGTCAGTAACAAGTGTTACTGGTCCGGAAAATAAAATAACTATAACAAACTGGCTATGAGAGCAAACTCTCATATGAAAGAAAACAACATATACTCCACGTGAACACTCTGAAGGGCACTACTGAGGAGCCACTGGGCTGCAGACCCGGTAGCATCCCGAACTTACTGATCTGCTGCTGGTACTGTGCCGCTCTCGGCACTTCTTTTTCAGTACTTCTCGTGAAACTTTATCCTAAGCCCTCTCCTTACCTCCATATTTCTCCTGGCCTTGAGCACGAAGGCCGAGTACTCTCAGGCAGTCGCCTTTAGTACCCTTTGAACCACAAGTCCGGACATGCGCTGTACTAAACAGTACCCGTAAACCTCCACGTTCTCCGGGTGTGAGGAACTCAAACGCGGAGTTGTCAGGATCCCTCGGGAATGGAACAGTCCGCTGGCACTAATCCAGAGCCCGCTTTGACTGTCACGGCATCCTCTGCATGGTACGTGCAGTCGATTTCTCCATCTCTCGTCTCACTGAAAACGCGAAAACTACATATATATAGGGCTGGGTAGGGATTTATATAATAGGCCCGAAGGCAACTTGTGGTGGATCTTGTTTTCGAAATCATCCTCGAGGGATCTCATCCTCGAGGGGTTATTAATCCGGAAAACTATTCGGTTAAATGGCCCGAGTTAAGTGGGATCCGATAAAGCGCCACTTAACTCGTCCTGTAGGCATTAAAACAAACATACAATAGAAAAGAGTAAAACAGACGAGTCCTAAACGGACCTGGTAGAAGCTCCAAGCGTGTCATCGCGCCTAGGCGGCGAGCTCCTACTCCGTACCTACACATCAAAACTAAATACTAACGCCCGCTAACTAAATGATGCATCAAACTCAATAAACATCAATCACAATCAATAATCATAAATATGAGAATAATTCTAACTCATCCTATTCCTACCAATTTTATTGTATTTTTCCTAAGTTACATTACTCGATTATCATACTCAAATTTACTTTACTTCATTAGCTCATTTAACCTTCATTCCCTGTTAATCACATCATGCACATGTTTACTTCATTCATAATCTTAACATTCATCATAATAATTAATCAACCCTAGCATGCTATGCTAACAATTATCATCAATTTTAAATAAATCAATCGGAGGTAATTATACCTCACGTTGTCGACAATCGGCGACGGTTAGGGTTCCGTCGCGTGTCTCGAAACTCAAATTCGGCGCTCATCGGCGTCCGAAGCTCGATCGGGCTCGACTGGGTGAGCCCCGCGGAAGATCCGGTGAATTCCAGTGAATTCCAGAAATTCCAGTTTTCCGGCAGCTGCTAGCGGTTTCCGGCGGCTTCCGGTGGTTTTCCGGCGACAATCGCCGGCGGCATTTATTGGCCGGAAAGTGGTCGTGTTGGGTACCCTCGGAACCGGCTCGGCGAGCCTGACTCATCTACGAGGTCGACGCGGCCAACGGAGGTAACAGCTCGCCGGAAAAAGCATAAAACAGAGCGGCGGCGATGGGAGAAGAATCTGGCCGATCTGGGCGGCGCTGGCCTCCGTTCCGGTCGGGGAAGGTCACTGGGCGGTCGGTGGTGCTGAGGCGACCCCCTGATCGTGGCGGCGATAGTCGCCGGCGGCGAAATCGGCGACGCGACCGAAGCTTGGCCGCGGCGCTAGCACGGCGATTCCGGCGTCACGGTGGCCTGGCAGCGGCCGGGGCTGGTCGGGGCGGCACGGCAACGTCGTGGCCGAGCTAGGGGCGACGATCGGTGGCCGGGCGGGCGTCCACGGCAGCGGCGGCGGCATGCGCAGTGGCGGCGCGCGGCGAGGGTTTGGGAAAGAAGAAAGGAAGGGCGCGGGGGTGTGTGGTGGCAAAGTCGTAAATATTACTTGACTCGTCTCCGACTCGAGTCAAAATAATATGTAAGTCGTAAAAAAATTCCAAAAAAATTTGGGAAAAATCCCATAAAATCAAACAACACCAAAAAAATCATAATGATATGCTCTAGAACTATCAACCCACCCAAAATACCCGTAACGCGTCCTAACGCGGTAAACGGCCTAAAACTAATTCTACGATCCATTATATATCATAATAAAAAAATAAATAAATAAACTGCATACTCTCATATATTCTGATAACTCATTCTTTCCTGCTGTGTTCATGACGTTATCATCATATACTTGGGTACACATGACCCTCATGGCTCATACACGAGACCGGCGTCGGCTCAGTACACGTGTTCTGAAACTGACTCGACTCGAAAATAACGGTCGAACCGACCGGTTCTGAATATAAAACCCTGACTCGAATCGTGGGTTTTACAAGTTCATACCCACGATCGCCACCCTAGCCACCGGAGCTGCAGTAGCAGCCGCCAGCGGCGGTGTTTTTAGTGTTGTTTTCCGCTGCCACTGCCACCCTTTCGGGCCTTTTTCGGCAACGACAAACCACCATTGACAGATCTGACCACCCCGACGGCTTCCCCTCGCCGAGATCTATGGTTTAAGATGGACACCGACCACCACTGCGGCCGTGATCGCTGTTGGCGACGTTGCCACACCCGGCCACAATCCGCCCCCGTTCTTGCCATTTTTTGGCCGACCAGCAGCCAGAGTCCACCTATCATCACCGCCATGACATTCTTCGTCCTCCCTTCTTTCGAATGCAGCTGACGGCAGCCTTTGCCGCACTGCCGTCGGCATTAGGAATCGGCGGCCCTCCACCCAACCCGTTTGTCCGGTTTGTCGTCCACCTGCCCCCAACTGCGTCCACCTGCCTACGGCCACGTCCACCTGGTCATCATGAGTCTGCCAGCCATGTCCATGTCCGTGTCCATCAGCCTAGCCAACCCAGCCCATTTTCCAGTTAAACCAGACCGGGTTGGTTTAGCACTTTCAATTTGCTCTAGTTCAGCTTGGTTCGGTCTAGTTCAGCCTGTTTTTGGCCGTTTGTCGACTATTTTTGGTAATTCGAGAAGCCTTACATTATTTTACATAGATATTCATATGATTTAGCATGATTGGATGTTGTGATAATTTTTCTTTATTTATTGTTTTATTTATTTATTTATTCATTATTATTTATTTGTTTTTATTTACATGTTTATCATATATGATGTATGTTTACATGATTATTTGTTATTATTATTATTATATTTACTTATTAATATTAGTCTTATATTGTTTACTAAATTCTATATATTTATTTACTTGTTCGTTGCGTGTATGTTATTATTTAATTGTATTTAAGTACTGTATCCTGTAATGATGACTATGATATTATTATTATGCATGATTAATTCAAATTAAATAATTAATTAATTAGTTATTTATAAAATGATTATGTGGTGATTTATTTAATTGTTTATATAATTACTAATACAAATATATATAATATTTACTCGTGTTTGGCCAATTACATATATAGTATACGATATTATTATTTTATGATTAGAGTATTGATTATTTTTATATATTTATTCTCTATCTATTTATTCATGATTGTATGTATTAATTTATTTGTTAATTATTATTAGTTATTCTCTTTGTTATGTCTCGATTTACATATTATGTGTTTAGCGGTGTGTTTATTTAGTATAGTCTTTCTATTAGGATGTATTAATGATATGAGCACACACTACGAACATATATCATATATGGACGTTAGTATTTTACTTAGTAGTGGGTTTCGATGTAGGTTCAAGAGTCCGAGCTTACCGTAGATGTGTAAATACGCTTAGAGGTTAGACCACAGGTCCGTAGGGCTCTCTCCCTCTCTGCTTGACTCCTTGAGTGTCGAGTTTGATCGTGTTTTATACATAGGACGGCATCGGTGGTATTTTATTGCATCCCTCCGATGTTGGGCCATTTAGCTGTGTTTTCTACGCATGTTTAATAAAACTACAAGGATGAGATCCCTTGTTGGTTTTCAAACCTAAGCTCAAAGAAGTTTATGATATAAGCCTCTTTCCTAAGCCTATTATATAAGTACATGCACTTTTATTGATTTCACGAATAAGAGAGTGAGCGGTATGGAGATATGTATGAATTGCACTAGTACTCCTTCAAACCATGAGGTAGTGTAGTGTATGATGGTACTGCGTAATGTAGTGCATTTCCAGAAATATATGGCTTTAAATTAACTGTTCCTTTTGCCACTCAGTACTGTGGCGGGTGATATGGAAGGTGTGAGGGCGTAAACACTATATGTATGTGTGAATATGATTATGAGTCACAGATGCGAGCCGGCAATTGCTTAATTATGTTTGCTTATCGCCCAGTGTGAGGCAATCTTAAAGTTTCACAAGTTTTTGTGGGTAATGGAATACATATTTGCTATATTGTATTAGTTATTTTGCGGACCAGTAACATTCGTTACTGACGGTTATCATATAATATATGTAGGTCGTGCAAATCTTGAGTCGCTCAACCCAGTATTTACTTTCTTGTATTTATTTATATTTGATGTGTTTTTATGCTTATTTGACAATGTTTTCCATTCTCATGACAACAAAATGGTTATTTTGATCTATTTTATTGATCGAGTCTTACTAACATTTAATATTAAACATGACTTGACTCAAATCATAACATTTCTAATCCGGTTCTTAAGTGAACCAAAATCGGGGTGTTACAAGCACAGTGCCTTGTAATTCTGATAGGCATTAAGGGTCTCATAATGGCAAAAATCATCTTGATGGTGCCTCTATTTATAGAAGGTTGATGCTGAAGAAGAGAAAATATAAATGGCGGAATGAGTTGTGGGCTTATATGAATTATTTGTTCATGCAGCAGACCTGAAAATTTCTTTGAAAGCAATATCAAGTTACAAACTAGTAATAGACGGCACTAAGGGGAGCATCTTTCGGTGCAAACTGAGAAATCCAACCAAGCCAAACCGAATAAAAATTTTGGTTCAATTACGATAAACACTGGGTCAGTTTTTGGTTGAACCAATAATGAATTTTATGAGGGTGAATTAATTGAGAAAATATCAACGATAGCCATGTATGAAATTTTTATATCAGTCATAACCAATTTTAAAATCAATTTCAATCATAGCAAATATTAATATTTTCCTATCACTGGTAGCCAATCCATAGGTAATATGGGAGATTGCCCTAATCATTGAATCAGAAGACTGAAATGCCCCCACATTATTTTATTGATTACTAATAACACCCACATATCAGATTAAAACAAGAAAAAACCCACTCAACATCATTTTATATTTTACTGCTGCTTTTGCCGCCATTACTACATTTTTACGTTTTTATGTCTCTCATTGTTTCACCGTTGCTCATTGGTTAAACTTGGCTGTATTCCGACTAGATCATTTGGGGGACTACCAGGTCCATCCCGCTGGGGCTAGACATGGCTATCGGCAGCCAAATTCGGCCACGGCAATAACATTTTTCCCCTCAAGCCAGACTTGGTCGGCAGTGACTAGATCTGGTCTCGGCTTAAGAAAGAAAAATTACCCTGGCTGGCCGGGCCTTGCCACCACTGACATCGACAACGATGAACTTAGCCATAGGCGAATGTGGGAGTGGAGGCTTTTGTTTGTTTATTTTTTTTATCAAATCTGGGTCATCCTTATGATCAGATAGCCTAGATTAAAGCATGAAGCATGAATATGTTCTTGTCTTGGGTTGATTAAAACGTTTCCCTATATATTATGTTGAAGGTGAAGCTAATTGTATCTTTTTTGAAATTTATTATTTTATTTTATTAAATTCAGTTTCTATCTAATTCAAATCGAACCGACTGAAATATATTGGTTAATTTTGGTTCGGTTTGGACAAAAGACTTGGTCTGCTTCAGTTTTAAATTTTCAGAACCAGACTGCTTTTCAAAGATTTGGTTCCTGAACCAACTTATTGCCCTTCCCTGGGAATTCTGATAAGCTTGATGACAAATGGTTTATTCATAGGATGGGTAAGCAATTTAAATTTGAATGAACCGATTGAAGGAAAGTTAGGTGAAAGAGTGTGATCATCACGTACATAAAAAATAAGATTAAATAATAAAAGTTAAAACCATATTGACAACATGGAACAAGTCCAAATGGGGGACCATATCTATGTATCCTTACAATACAATCCTAAAAGTGTTTTTCTTGTTATTAATTTTGAACCTACATTGATATTAGATTTGTGTGGGACCAAAGTGTCTTTTCAAACTATTTTAACTTTTAATCAATTGAAACACACCTACAAGATGTCATTATTCTTATTTTCATCAAAATTTGTTGTCATTTTATCCTATATAAAATTCTTCTTATATTTTATTTCTTACAAAATATAATACTAATAAATTTTAAGTATATTTCAACTAGTATACATGAAGCACAGTAATTTTGAGCAAGTCCCTCAATATATAGATATATATATATATATATGTATATATATTTGAAGATTTTAATAATATACATTAGAAAGTATGCGGTCACAATGAAATAAATAAAAGACGTTCACAAAGGTTGATTCAACTCACAATTAGGAGAGAAGAATATAAAACCATAGCATAGATCCCAAAGCCAAAAAACTCTTAACCTTCTTCCCACCAACTACGCTCTTGTAGGAGAATACAAAATGACGTGACTATTATTAGGAGGTTGTATTTATTGAAATTCTACTAAGATTCCTAATATATTATCTCTTTGCTAAAGATTTAATTATAATGAGGGTTATACAGGTAATTCAACTAATAAGAAAAAACCTAATTAATTTTAAATTCTCCCCAAATATTAAGAATCTAATAAATATAACATCTAACAATACACACACACACACACACACACACACACACATACATATATATATATATATAATAATACTAATATATATAATAATCATTAACCTATATCGTGCTTCTTTTTGCAATATTCTATGAATTTTTACCTTTTTAAGTAAATTATTTTTCTATTTTGATATAATTACAAAATGTAAAAATAATTAATTTAGAAACCTATAAAATCATAAAATTATTATGACGAATAGTTGCTCGGGCCAAAATTTTCTTCAAGACTAACCGGTTTTTGGCTTACATTCTTGACTTTACGACGAGGTTGTCATAAGCCGCCCATATGTCCTTAGTGAATTGACTAATAAGAGTCTCCCTTTTGTGCGTTGTAAAGCTCAAGGGCGTGGTAGAGAGTCTAGAGACCACTTCAACAGACTCCTGATCAAGATCAATCATCAATGGTCAAGCAGACTAATTCTTCACAGAGTAATTGTTAAGGGGCCAGTACAGACCATCCTCATCTCGTTGCAACTGATAACAAAAAAATGTCGACATGAAGAGTCCACTTCAACAGACTCCTGGTCAAGATTAATCATCAATGGTCAAGCAGACTAATTCTTCACATAGTAATTGTTAAGGGGCCAGTACAGACGATTCTCATCTCCTTGCAAGTGATAACAAAAAAAATGTCAACATTAACTACTATTGATATATTAGCAATGAGTTCAAGAACCAAGAATTGATTCATTCTTTCCTTATATATTTATCTATCTATTTATCTATCTATCTATTAATTTATATATTTATTTATATATATACAGAGTGAGAGAGAAAAGTAATAGGGGGTCAACTTGAAAACTTAAGAACGGACCCGTGTCAACGGTGATCATGCTTTTCTTTTGTAAATCATCATCAGCATTAATTCTTATCAAACACACTGAAGTTGTGTTCCTAAATATTAACCTTGTCATTGCTATCCAACACACTAGAGATTGAATAACCAGAGCAAGAGGCAAGAATATTTCCAATCTCTAGTGTGTTGGATAGGAATGATAGGGTTAGAACTTAAGAACACAACGTTAGTGTGTTGGATGTTAGTGTGTTAGATAGGAATTAATGGTGACAATGATTTACAAAGGAAAAGCATGATCACCCTTCATATATATCAAACAGTTTAAACACGGGTTCTTAACTTTTTAAGTTCTCATCATTTCTCTCTCTCATATATATATATATATATATATATATATATATATATATAGTCAGATAATTAATTAACGAAAGAATCAAATCATGGTTCATGATTGAACTCATTGCGAATATATCAATAGAAATTAGTCGACATTTTTTTGTTATCAGTTGCAGGGAGATGAGAATGGTCTGTACTGGCCCCTTAATAATTATTGTGAGAAGAATTAGTCTGCTTAACCATTGATGATTGATCTTGACCAGGAGTCTGTTGAATTGGTCTCTAGACCATCTACCACGCCCTTGAGCGTTACAACGCGCACAGGGGAGAGTCAATTCACTAAGGATATATGGGCGGCTTATGGCAACCTCGTCGTAAAGTCAAGAATGGAAGCCAAAATCACGTTAGTCTGGAAGAAAATTTTGGCCTGTGCTACTATTCGTCATAATAATTTTAGGGTTTTCTAAATAAAATATTTTTACTTTTTGTAATTATATTAAAATAGAAAAATAATTTACTTAAAAAGGCTAAAATTCATTGAATATTGAGAAAAGAAGCATGAGATAGGGGTAGTTAAAATTTTATCTACCCCATGCATGGTTTATTTTAAACAAAAGAATAGGTACGAGACATGTTTTTCTTTAAATTTTATTATAAAAATCAATGTTAACTTAATCAATGCAACGAATGGGTGTAATACGTCAAGTTCAATTCGAACCCTAACCGAACTGAACATATTCCATTACGCTCAAATTAGTCATTTGACCATCCATTTAGGTCTTGTGCATGTATGCTGCCATGTGCATGGCCAGGATGGTCCTAGCACGGGTGTTGACTAATATGTAAAACCACATTTTTGGGTAACGGTATTACCCAATTTTAGTTTTGTCTAGTTTGGGTAATCTTGAGTCAATTTGAACAAGTTTGTAATGACTTGCCCATTCAGAGTCATGAGCCAAGTGTTAATATATGAAACTAAGTGTCTCATAAAATAATTTCCTATTAATTTTCAGGATTTTAAATAAATCCATAACAATAAATTTAATATGCTAATCCCTCAACTTAGTCTTACATCTAATACCTACCAGGAGAAGATCCTGTTAATAAGTGGGAATGGACTATGGATTTTTAACTTAGGTTACCCATTTTAGAAAATGACTTAGGCCCATTACGTTGCACTTTGGGCCGGGTTGTTACAAATGTTATCAGAGCAACCTGGTTACATGTTAGATAGTGGGCTGGACTACTAGAGTAGGGACATTGGCTAAGCTGCCGGTCACGGGCCAAAATAAGGTCATGGGATGGGGCTAGCAGCGGGCTAAGGGTAGGAATTTCGGGGATAAATTTTCCTAAGGTGGGTGGATTGTGAGATCCTTCAACTTAGTCTCACATCTAATACCTACTGGGAGAAGATCCTATTTATAAGTGGGAATAGACTATAGATATTTAACTTAGGTTAACCATTTTTAAGAAATGACTTAGGCCAATTACATTGTACTGTGGGTAGGGTCGTTACAAAGCTCAAGCCAGACTAATTTTTAGATTATAAGTATAGGCCTAGATGGCCGTATGAGCATGTTATAGTGGCTGAGTATGCCCAACATGCAGATGATAAGATCATGAGTTATTAGTGTATATTGAGGTATGCAAATTTGTTTGTATATGTTAGCCAGGATTTTGGGCGTAGATATAGGCCGTTGCATCGTTTAGTATCCATTTAGAATTTTTTTGGGGTATCTCACTGAATGCATTACAGATATTTTGGACCATTGGTTTGTGCCCCTGTGGGCTCAGCTGGATTGAGTTTAGGGTTTGAGGCTTAGTTACCTTTCTTGCCTCGATTCCTGCCTACAGAGTCAATTTCAAGATTTGAGTCCATTTAAAGTTCGAATGGTCTTGATCCGAACTTTTTGTACATATGTATATTGTATATTCCCATAGGTGAGTCCCACTAGACCATGAGTTGTTGAACATTCCAATCGTGCCACGTGGTAAGATCTGAGCTGCCCACATCAGCCCGGACTTCACCATATTATTTCCCAGATCTTCCATGATTTCACTATGTTAACACTGCTGCCAATTCGGCTCGCTGCCAGCAAATCTCTTGACCTACATTGGCCACCCATTTGGTACGGCTGTGACAGCCTCGCAACCGGCTTTCTATTCGTACCACTCACAACTGCCGGCGTCGCTGCAGTTGCCATTGGTGTCCGAGTTTTTATCACTGTTTATCATCGCCGCTGCGATCGGTTGGGTCTTTTCTGGCCTCGGCGTGGCACCTTCGGCCGATTCGACCCCCCCTCACAGGTTAACCTTGTTGAGATCTCCAATTTGAGAGCGACATCGACCTCCACTTTGGCCATAATCGCCACCAACGACGTCGCCACACATGACGGCAATGCTGCCCCTTTTCGGCTGATTTTCGGCCAGCCATTGGCCGGACTCCACCGGTCGACACCACCAGCAGCTCTGCCTTTACCTCCTCTGTCTATCCCGACTGACGGTGACACCAACCGCGCCGCCGTCGGTGATCTCTGGCTACTAGCACCGCCGCCCTATGTCCTGCCCATTCGCCCGATTCACGGTCCGCCTACCCGCGACCACATCGGCCTACCCATGTTCGTATCCACGTGATTGTGCCCGAGTTTGCTAGTCCGAGCCGCCCATCTGGTCATGTCCGCTCAGCCAACCTAGCCCATTTTCTATCCCGAGTTGGTTCAGCACTTTCGGTTTGGTCTGGTTCAGCTTGGTTCAATTCTGTTCAGCTTATTTTCGGTTGTTTTCGATTGTTTTTGGGTAATTCGAGAACTTTTATATTACTTAGATGCATATTCGCATGATTTAGCATGATTGGATGTCGTGATTATTTTTCCTTATTTATTATTTTATTTATTTATTCATTATTATTTATTTATTTTATTTATATGTTTATCATATACGATGAATGTTTACATGATTATTTATTGTTATTAATATTATATTTACTTATGAATATTAGTCTTATTATGTTTACTAATATATATATATATATATATATATATATTACGTTATGTGTATGTTATTATTTATTTGTATTTAATTATATATTCTTGTTTTGTATGACTCTGTATTCTTATTATTCATTATTAATGACTATTAACTATTAATTAATTTATTTATTAAATTATTATATATTTATTTATTTATTTATATATTCTCTAACACGAGTATATGTTGATATTTACTCGTGCTTAGCCATTTATGTATATCGTATATGATATTATTATTTTATGATTAAAGTATTAATTTTTTGATGTGTTTATCATCTATCTATTTATTCATGATTGTATTTATTTATTTATTTGTTATTTTTATTAGTTATTTTCTTTATTATGCCTCGATTTACGTGTTGTGTGTTTAGCGATATGTTTATTTAGTATAGCCTTTTTATTAAGATGTATTGATGAAATGAGCACACACAACAAGCATGCATCATATAGAGATGTTACTATTTTACTTAGTGGTGGGTTCCACTGTAGGTTTTGAAGTCCGAGCTTGCCATAGATGTAGAGATATGCTTGCAGCTTAGACCATAGGTCTGTAGGACTCCCTCTCTGCTTGGCTCCTCGCGTATAGAGTTTGATCGTGTTTTATACCTACGATGCCATCAACAGAGTTTTAACAGATCCCTTTGACGTCAAGCCATTTATCCGTATTTTCTACACATGTTTAATAAAACTAGAAGGATGAGATCCCTTGCTGGTTTTCAAACTTAAGCTCCAGAATTTATAATATAAGCCTTTTCCCTAAGCCTATTATATAAATACGTGAATTTTACGAATTTCACGAATAAGAGAGTGACCGGTATGGAGATATGTATGAATCGCACTAGTACTCTTTCAAACCATGAGGTAGTGTGGTGTATGATGGTACTGCTTAATGCAAGGCATTTCTGGAATATTTGGCACTAACTTAACTGTTCCTTTTACCACTTGAGTACCGTGGCAGTTGATATGGAATGTGTGAGGGCGTATGCGCTGCAGGTATGTATGAATATAATTATGAGCCGTGCATGCGAGCCGGCACTTACTTAAGTATATTTGCTTACTGCCCAGTGTGAGGCAATATTGAAGTTTCATAAATTTTCGTGAGTAAAGGAATACCCATTTGCCAGATTGTATTAGTTATTTTTCGGATCAATAACATTCGTTACTGATGGTTTTCATATAATATATATAGGTCATGCAAATCCTAAGTCGACGTTGATGGGAGGATAGATAAATGCTACACACTTGGGCTCAACACAGTTATTTACTTTATTGTTTTTATTTATATTTTATGTGTTTCATGCATATTTAATAACGTCTTCCATTCTCATGAGACCAAGAAGGTTGTTGAATCTATTTCGTCGATCAAGTCGTATTGACCGTTAACTTTAAACATGACTCACCTCGATCATAGCATTTCTGATTCTATTCTTAAGTGAACCGAAATTGGGGTGTTACATAATAAAATCACAAGACACAACAAACAAATTAGTTGTAAAAACCCAGCTTTGGATTAGGGCTTTACCCGCTTATAGCTTACCCAGTTTGGACTAGTCTCGAGTCGGTTCGAGCAATTTTTTGAATACTAGTATGGGGCCCATATGGCCATATGAGCATATTATGGTTACTGAGTATGCCCGACATGCATATGATATATAGAGCAGAATATGAGTTATCAGTGTATGAGCAAGGTATACAAATGATTTATTTATATGAGTTAGCCAGAGTTTTAGGCCTAGATCTAGGCCTTTGTAACGTTTAGTATCTGTTTGGGATTTTTAATGTATCTCATTTACATATATCTTAGGGATTTCAGACTACTAGATTGCCTCTATCGGCCTAACATGATTGAGTAGATTCTTTTACCTAATTTAGTTTAGGGGTTTTGAACCTCATTTAGCCTTCTTACCTCAATTCCTGCTTATAGAATCACTTTTAGGACTTGAATCACTCTCAACTTTAGACGGTCCCAATCCAATGTTTCCGTCTATATATATAGTACATATACTCATATGTGGGCCCCACTATGCCATGAGTTGTTGGACATTCCGATCGTGCCACATGGCAAGATCTGAGCCATCCACATAAGCCCTAGCATTCTCCCTTTATTTTCAGTGAGTTACCCACATTTTTCAAAACTTTACACCCATAGTGCTGCCGCCACTTCGGTTAGCTATTGGCTGAGTCTTCGGCTCCCCCCGGACACCGGACTCGCACCACCAGGACTGCCTCAAGGCACGTTCTCCATTCGTACCCTCTCACGACCACTAGTGCTGTTGCAATCACTGCCGGAGATAGAGTTTTTACAACAAGTTTCAACTATTGCCACTGCCATTCAAGCCCTTTTACATCACCAGCGAGCCAACCCTGGCCTATCCGACTACTGATGCAGCTTCATCTTTCCAATATCTCCATTTTGAGACCACCTATGACCATCGTCATGGCCGTGATCACCGCTGGCAATGCCACCACACCCGTGGCAATTCCACCTTTTGTCCGGTGATTTTTCGGCCTGCCAGTGGCCGAATTCCACTGATCATCACCACTACCATCTCCACCTTGACGTCCCCCTATTGATCTTGGCCCTTGGCAACCCCAGCCTCGTTGCCATCAGTGTTCTCCGATGATGGGCACCGACTGCCCATTCTGGCTTGTTTTTCAGTGTCGCATCAGCTGCCCGCGTCATGTTCATATGCCCGTGCCATGTCCGTCTACCTATGCTCGAGTCAACTAGTCCAAGCCCATGCCATGTCCATCAATCCAGTCATGTCTGCCCATTCAACCCAACCAATTTTCCAGTTAATCCAAACCGAGTTGGTTCAGCCAATTCAACTCAGTCTGGTTTAGCTCAGTTCAATGCGGTTTAGCTAATTTTCAACCAGTTTTCGGCTATTTTTTTATCGTTTTGGTAATTCGAGCATCCCTATGTTAGTTAAGATGCATATTCACATGATTTAGCATGTTTGGATGTTATGATTACTTTTCTTTATTTATTGTTTTATTTATTTATTATTATTTAATTTGAATTATTCGTGTATTTATTGATTATAACGCGTGTTTATATTATTACTTATTATTATTAATGATATATTTACTTATTAATATTAGTCTTATTTATCTTTACTAATTTATGTGTGTGTGTGATAGATATATATATGTATATATATATATGTATGTATGTATTTCTTTATTTATCTATTTGTTTGTTTGCATATATATTATTATTTATTTGTATTTAATTATGTATTATTGTATTGTATAACTATGTTATTATTATTATTATATGTTATTATTCATGATTAATGTGTACTAACTACTTATTAATTTATTAATTAATTATTTAATTATTTAATGATTAGAGTATTATTTATGTTTATCTATTTTATTATTATGATTATATCTCGATTTGCATGCCATTTGTTTAATGACATGTTTGTTAGCCATAGATGTGTTGATGCGCTTGTTAGCCATAGATGTATTTGTTGTATATTTAATGATTTAGGTTAAGGAGTCTGAGCTCGCCATAGATATGTCGATGCGCTTGGAGCTTAAACCATAGGTCCGTAGGACTGTCCCTTTGTAAAAACCAAACTTTGGGTAAATATTTTACCTGCTAGTTGCCCGGTTTGGACCAGTCTCAAGTTGGTTCAAGCGAGCTTAGCTAGAAAAATTTTGTGAATATGAGTATGAAGCCTCGATGGCCACATGAGCATGTTATGGAGGCTGATTATGCCCAACATGTATATAATAATTTTAGTTATGATACAGTTGAGCATAAGTTATCAGTGTAGATATATATGATTTTTATGAGTTAGGCAAGATTTTAAGCCTAGATATAGGCTGTTGTAGCGTTTAGTATTTGTTTGGGATTTTCAGGGCTTCTCATTACATGCATCATAGGGATTTTGGACCATCGGATTGTGCCCCCGTGGGTTTTGAGGCCCATTGCCCTTCTTGCCTAGATTCCATCCTATAGAGTCACTTTTAAGATTTAAGTAAATTTTGATTTTTAACGGATTTGATCCGAGCTTTCTGTCCATATGGAAATTGTATATACCCATACGTGGGCCCCACTAGGCCATGAGTTGTTGGATGTCTGGATCATGCCACGTGGCATGATCGGGGCCATCCACTCAGCCTTATAGCTTCACGCAACAATTTCCACTTGTTTTTCTCCCATTTTTGGAGTTATTAACTCTTAGCGCCGCCACCACTTCAGATCGCTACCGACGAGTTTTTGCCTTGCCCCTGGCCACTAGATTGGTACGACCATGACCATCTTGTGGCTGGCTATTAGTTTGTACCCACGATCTCCACCAACACTGCCATAGTTGTTGCGGGCAACAGTGCTTTTGCTGTTGATTTTCACCATTGTTGGCAACCTTTTGGGCCATTTTCTAATGCAAGCGACTATCCTTTGATGAAGCCGACTACCCCAAAAGCTCCATCTTGATGAGATCTTTATTTTGAGACCACCCATGACCATTTTCGTAGCCGTAATCGCCATTATCAACGTCACCGCACCTACATGCTCCCCTAGTGCCGCCGTGAGCCCGTCGTGCCAGCAACGCCTTCCTGTGTGCCACATCTCGCAGCCGAGGTTCATGTCTCGCCCAGTCAACCCAACCCATTTTCCAGTTAACCCAAACCGAGCTGGTTCAGCCCATTCAACTCGGTTGATTCAGCTCAATTCAGTCTAGTTCAGTATCTTTTGAGCCATTTCACGACCGTTTTTGTAACGACCCGCCAGAAACGAACCGTGTGTTGCCTAAAAATATAATTGATGTAACAGTAACATTCTAGAACATGATTCATATTACAGCAAATAAGTCTAGAAAATCATAAAATTAAATCATGTTTTAATAGCATGTGACAATATGTAGAAATACACTAACTCAAAATCCCACCGTCTTGGACTGTTTCTCATAGCCACATATATAACAAAAGAGAATAAAAAGGAAGTCCAATTATTATCGATTCACCATTCCTTGGTTGGTAAAAGAACCACCAACCACACTCTTAATCTTCAGTCCAAAGCTGTTCACCTACGGAGGCTATTCTGCGTTAGTTGATGAAACCACTAAGCTGCATAATGAAATGAAATAAGTCAATATAATCCCAATTATCATTTCGTGAGTCTTTTAGTGATTATGAGCCTATGCCAAGCTCTTAATATGATGGGAGGGGTGGTCACCCTATCCAGCTACCATCCCATTCATGCAAACACACGCTACATGGCCCACAGTCTAAAGTTACCGATATTTGCCATTGACTCACCCTCTTGGTATCACAAGTGCGTAATGAGTAGTCTTGCTCCACTATGCCATGTCACCCCTTTCGGCATGGGGGAAGGTGTTTAATCATTCAGGGGTGCTACCTCGTGCTTAATTGGGTCAACCTCGGTTGCGTTCTAGCGCATGGTGATCAGATACTCAAGTCGACCAAGACTCCCACATAGTAAACCCTGTGTTAGATTGAGTTAATTCCTTCACCCTGATTGCACTCGGTGTATGGTGGTTGAATCTAGGCTCAGGCCGACCAAGGCTGCCAACAAGGGAAAATAAAACATTTCAAATAATTATATGGACTTGGATAGTTCGTAAGTGAACTCGCAACCGCGACCAACTATCCTAATCTGGACGAGAACATAAAATTATACATAAGTATAAATTTTTCAGAGTAGAAATGCTTGCAACTATCAACAATATTAAATATTAAATTCTCAACAATCTTGTGAGATAATTAACTATTCATGTGGCAAAATTATTTAAGTCCTACTTTACCATTTAAATTAATTATCTCATCATAATTAACACTTAACAAATAATAAAATAATTATTAACCTATACACAAATATTTAATTGCTATCACTAGTATATTTTCCTTTGAAATGATAATTACTTACCACAATTTTGATAATTTAGTTTATGGTTTTAAATCTTTTATTAATTAAGTTGTTTGATTAAATTATTTAAACTAATTTGTATTATCTTAATTCAATGATATTACTAATTATTTTAAATTATTCAACTCAATAAAAGTTTGAACTTTATTTATTTTCATTATGCTACTTAGGTTCGACGCTTGTGATTTTTACACGATTATAGTTTAATAACCCATTTTTTACCTTACTGACTCGTTATTAAAATAATCACTTTATTTACCTAATATTAAATTTAATATTGTAAAGGTAAAATCTTTATTTTATTAATTACTTATACTCCTCCGATTTAATTTAATCGCTTGTAGTATGATGATTAATGATCGACCGTTTATCATTACCGTATTTTTTATAACTCGTGGCATTTTTGTACAATAATTAATTAGTTTAGTAACTTTACCTATAACCCATTCAAAATGATTATTTTTAACGATTTATTACAAGTTAGTATTATTTTTAACTCGTGTCAGTATCGAGTCAACCCATATTTACAAGTTTGCCACCAAAAGCTTCTTCTTTTTCTTCTTCTTGTCGGCCCTTCTCTTCTTCCAGCTTCGTCTTTGGCACAACTCTGGTCACGCCCTTCTTCTCCAACTTCAAGATCACTCCTTTCTTGCACCTTTCTCCAATTCAAATGTTCCACGACCTCAGGCTGGCATCAAAATAGGAAGTTTGGCCACCTTTGGACGATGCAGGGAAGAGGATTGTTCTCCCACGTCTGAACCTTTGCCGCCATGAATTCCAGCGAGAAGGTCGTCTGTTGGGGACTGTGCCGGTGGTAGGACTAAGGTTATCATCTGCTGCAATGGATTCCGGTTGAAACCATCATTACAAGTGCTAGCGGTAGGTTGGAGGGAAGAAATGAGCGCTGGTTGCAGAGACAAGCCGCCACCCTCGTCGCTCTTGCAACTCTGCCCATTTACAGCTGAGATTTCCGCCACCCATTAGAAACCAGGGACATGGTGGGCCATCCCTTTGCCCCAGCAACCAGTGATGTCGTCAGGGTTATGAGGGAAGCCTTGCAAACTCGTTTATAGTCGCCCATCTTGCCAACAATTTGCACTCGTCGGCCATGGGAAAGTTTCATTTTAGTTTAGTTTTTCATTGTTGATTTCAGACTTAATTTTTCATGTTTATCAAGCTTATTATCAATTAAAAAGACTATGCATGCAAGAAAATTAAGAAGAGGGAGATAGGAAGGATACCCAAGCAAGGAAGAAGCGGCACCGGTAACAAAGAGGAGAAGAAAATGCAAATGAAGGTGGCTAGGGTGTGGAAGATGGGGTTACACCAAAAATGACGTCCTCTTTCAAAATTATAAAAATGAAAATGACTGCTAGGGTATGGGAAAACACCCCTAATTTGATTGTAGCTTCCTCTGACCCCTGATTTTTCTACAAATCTTTTACCAAACGAATTTCCTTGTTCCTGAGTGTCCTTATTTCTCTTGCCAGGATGTGAATCAGATTTTCCTCATAGGTTAAATTTGATTGTAACTCTATGTCTTCAAAATTTGTGATTATAAGATCCTCATCTCGTATATATTTCTTTAGCATTGACACATGGAAAACATTGTGTACTCCAACTAGGCTTGGTGGTAATGCTAGTCTATATGCACAATTTCCAACTCGATCCAGGATTGGAAACAGTTCTATGAATGTTGGCTTCAACTTCCCTGATGTTCTAAGTCTGATCACCCCCTTCATAGGAGATCTCTTTAGGTACTCAAACTCCCCAACTTGGAACTCTAGGTCCCTCCTTCGAGTATCAGCATAACTCTTTTGTCGATCTTGAGCTGCCTTAAGCCTTTACTGAATGAGTTTCACCTTCTAAGTTGCTTCTCTCACCATCTCTAGCCCAATTATAACTGCTTCAGTAGACTCCAATCAACACGATGGAGATCTGTCAAACACGTGCCGGCATAGGGACGAAAGAGAAAGCCAAACCCAACAAAACGTCAACAAAGAAAACAAAGCGCTGCAAGCATGCACGAGGTGACCCAAACGCCGACTGAAACACATGCCCAACGTTGAGAAAGCACAGAAATAAAAGTCAAACCAAGAATAACAACTACCAATGATTCTACAAAACATAATTAATCTAAACAAAAAAAATTTCATGGAAGCATGGGAAAGAAAAATAAAAAGAAAGAAAGAAAGAACAACGTTAAGAACGCTATACCAGAGACAAAAAAAGAGTGGCACATAGAAATAAAAGGAACATGTTGAGTGGAAAGGGAAGAAATGACGGACTACCACAGATTTTCCTCAACTCGACAGGAGACCCGGTTCAAAGAGTCACGTAAAACTCACCAATATCCACTCTAACCTAAAAGGTCATCCAGCCCTAATGCACAGAAATGTGTTTTTAGTGTTTAGTCATCTCACAAGTTTCATGTTGTAATGATTATTTAATGAAATGACTAATTCATGTAGGTTGTCGATTACTAGTTTGTCATAGGTTCAATGACATGAACATCGTTGACATTGTCATAGGTTCAATGACATGAGCATCGTTGACATATGCATTTTATGACATGATATCTTATATTTTTTTGATTTAACACTTGTGTAGGTACAAAGCAAGGAAGATGTATGGACTATGAGGGATGAGATAGAAGACTTAAAGATATACATACCAAGCTAAAGAGAATTCTTCATAAGGATTGATACCAACTACAACTATTGGAGTCTGCTTATCATTGAGGAAATGCTTCTTATGAAGACTCCAAGTGAAGAAAAGGACCAAGCAACCAAATCAAATATTGTTATTGAAGATTAGTTTGAAGTGTTGAAGTGAAGAACAATTTGGTATGAGTTCGGCCAGGAGTTCGGCGACCGAAGTATGGAGGAGCCGGCAAGGAAGAAGGGTGATAAGACCTTCGGCTAGTAATTGGTCATGCATTCGGCTATCGAAGAGAAAGGCATGGTGAAAGGCCGAGAAGCTGCTAATTAAGCATAATTAACCGAAAAGGGAAAATTATTTGATAATTTAGCTTTAAAAATAATTGATATTTGAGTTTCTTACTAGAAAAGGGAAGAAATATTTTGATATTACCTAGTGGTGGGAGAATTAAGTGTAATTAAACTAAAAGAGAAAGTTATTTGATAATGACAAGATTGCCCTCTAATTAAAAAAATTAACAGTGGTTACTGACTGCCACAGCGGATGCTCCGCCATGTGGTGGCCAATGTCTGACCCTTGGCCAACGGTGGCCGTTTCTGTTGCCACTGGCCGTGGGCAATTAGAACAGGTCACTTAAGGCTAAGGGGCGACTCCCTTAATTGTTTTTACTTTCTTAAAATTTTGATGAATTTATTTTATTTTTTAAATGAGGGTATTTCAACAATTGAAATTTTTTTCCTTTTTTTGGTAATTAGTTTGATTTGCCCAATCTTGGTAATATTTAAAATTTTCCTCCTTTTTTTGATAAAAAGTTATATATTTCATGATAATTTTCCGAGTAATTTTCAATTGAGCTTTTTAGTTGAAAAAGGGAGCAATTTTTTATATTACCTATTAGTGGGAAAATCAAAGCAATCACGAGAAAAGAGGAAATTTAATTAAATACCAAAACTACCCTAAATTTTTTAAAAAGTGTTTTTAAGGTCGATCAGTGTGGCCATGAAGTGGGCTGCAATCTAGACAATGGGCTGCCAGATCGGCCTAAGCCTACCGCCAACCTGATCCGGCCACTCATAATCTTGTTGCTAGCTAGCGACAATTTTTTTAGGGACAATACTCTTTCAACGACGAGCAGTGGGTTATCTAGTTGCCCCATTATTGGGTGTAGTCAGATTGTCGCCCATATAAGGACGACATCAATAATTCTTTAAAAAATATTTTATTTTATTTATTAATTATTCTTCACTTTAAAAATTGTTTTAGTATTTTAATTAAATATTCTTTTTCTGACAATTAACTTTGATTCTCCCAACCACTTGGTAATACGAAAAACCTACTTCCCTTTTCTTATAAAAACCTTTTCCAATTATCAAGATCACGGCCGACAATGTGGCCCGGAGACAATGAGGCGAGCGGGGCGCGGCGGGTGCGAGGTGCGGCGGGTGGGGCGGGGCGGGGCGGGTCAGGAGGGGAGGGGGGCGCGGCGCGCGGCGGGCGCAAGGCGGGGCGGGGCGGGGGGTTGGGGGGGAGGGGGTGCGGCAGCGACAGCGGCGGCGGGAGAGAAAATGCGAAGGGAAAGAAATAACACTCGTGGCATTCTCGTAATTAAAACTTGACTCGTGCCTGACTCGAGTCAAAAATAATAACTAACTCTAAATAATTAAAAAAATCTAAAAAAATATTAAAAAATATCATAAAATATAATACACACAATAATATCAAAATAACATCAATATCTAATTTTTATACATTTATGTTATGAGTTGTCAAATTATTATATATGACCGATTTGGACCTATTCAGACCAATTCAACTAAATCGATTCCTGTCCGATTTAGACCGATTCCGATTCCGAATCTGACTCCTTCGAAAACTGATTCTGATTTATGCAACCATGTTCAAGATCACGGCCGACAATGTGGCCCGGAGTCAAGTCGCCATTTTCTTTCCAAGCAGTTTCGTAATAAGTGATGGGTCCTCCCCAACCACCGTGCAGACCACTTTTTGTGGAGCTAATGGAAACCATTTGGCGACCATTGGGAAGCCAAAAGCTGTGTATTCCTCCACTGCTGTCATTTGGGCCGATATTACCAATCACAAGGTTTGTTTATCTCACTATATTTGTATTCTCGTTTTTTTTTTCAGAGCAAAATACTTAATTTACATGAATTATTTGAAGTCATTGTTGTGTTTCAATCTATCATTTGCTTGGCATATGCCCTGTTTTTCAGTTGTAACCAAGAAAGAAGTTAAGTCTCCATGCTCTCACAAGGGTAGACACCAATTTTTCATTTGAAAGAATAGTGGACTTGAGTTGATCCAACAAGAAAACAGGGAAATTTAGATGTTAGTGCCCGCATCAAATCATTTGATATTCTAATGTGTGCGTGCACTTGTTTAATCCTTTGGATACTTTTTTGATAGGCTGCTTAATTATTTATACACATGATAGGATTTACCATCTTGCTGGAGTCCATTCTCGCCTTGAATTATCCGAGCTCGATGATTCAACAATTTATCTTTTACTATTTTTGTCTTGCTTTTTTTCAACAAATTTTAGGTCTTGAATTCGCCATTTGGATTATCAAGTAATTGCCCTCGTTGAGAAGCTCATGGCGTTCCCAGTGAAGCCAGAAGCTGCTCTCGCCAGTTGTTTTCGTAATATATTACAAGATATGCACCCGATCTTCAATTCCAATGACCTGTTGAGCTTTTGGGGCATTGATCGAGATCTGAAAACTCTTGAGAAGACATTAAAAAGGATTCAAGATGTGCTCAATGACGCTGAGTGGAGAAGCCAAACTGAAG
>JAURVB010013383.1:0-36573 GCA_033002965.1 Piper betle | reverse complement strand
TATATTTTTATATGGATATTTGACAGGGTGGCCCCTAATTACATTTTTAGGGGAAATTCTGTCCGTTATGTTTCAAAACTTTTATTAATTTTTATCGGGATTGTTTGGTGTGTACTCTGACTTGCATGTCGTTCATGTAGTACCATATTAGGTTTGTGTGTATTCATCCATGCATTACGAGTTGTATCTTCATCTTAAGACGCCGAGATTGGATCCGCACGAGTTGGGTTCGGGCTAGCCGACCTAACCGGGGCCTGTAACATGCCGGTTTGGTTCACCAGTGTGAACCGGATTTTGGGTGTTACACCAGCCAACGACCAATCCAATGATCGACAGACCCTAGGCCTACTTGAAGCCGCCACCGGCGATCATCGTCGTTGTTGCTGCTCTCACCATCACCACCATTGGGTTGAGCTCGCCGAATCGGTGCCGACCCATATTGTAGATCGCCTCACCGAAAAATCACCAAAAAATCGTCAAAAAGGAAACCACCAAAATACCAGATTCACTAAAATTCATCGGATCTTTTGCCAAATTCATCAAGTCGAACCCAATCAAACATCGGACGCCCCCGGGTGCCGAATTTGAGTCTCGAACTATGCGACAAACCTTAACTGTCATCGATTGCCGACGACGCGAGGTATAATTAACTTCGACTTAATTGCTTAAAAGTGATAATTATTAGCACAATATGATAGGATTAATTGATTGATGTGATATATATTTTTATTATGAATAAAGATGAATTGTGTGATTGAATGATATTAAAATACATGCTAAGGAACTAATTAAGTAAATTTAGTCGATAATGTTAATTAAATGTAACATAGCCTATAATATCTAATATGGATTAATGTATGATTTAATATGAGGTGTGCCTTGATGTGTGTGCGCTATATAATGTGTGAATGCATCATAGAAGGAGTCAGTTTTTAATTTTGATGTGTAAGTACAGAGTAGGAGCTTGTCGCTTAGATGTGTGTACATGATTGGAGTTTCTACTAGATCCGTTTAGGACTCGCTTATGGTTTGACTTTTATACTCTATTGTGGTATGTTTTAACAGGTAAGCAGACGTGTTTAGTGGTGAATTTATTGTATCTTACTCCATAAGGGCTATTTAGTCACACAAAATTTTTGCAGTAATAACCCTCGAAGATGAGATCCCTCAAGTTTATTTTTAAAAACTCAAATCCAGATCACAATGCCTTCGGGCCTAATATATTACAATATGTACCCAGGCATATGTACATGTAGTTTTCTCGAGTTTCAGTGAGATGTGAAATAAGGGAAAACCGACAACCACAATTTGAGAGATGACACGTGTTAGTCAAAACGGGCTCTAGATTTAGTAAGCGTCTATTCCATTCTCAAGGGATCTTGATAACTCTACATTTGAGTTTCTCAAACCCAGAGAAGTGTAGAGGTTTAAGGGCATTGCAATGTAGTGCATGTCTAGATTTGCGGTTTCAAGTGGTATTGAAGGAGCATGCCTAAGCGTACTCGGCCTTTATACTCAAGTCTAGGAGAGATACGAAAGATGTAAATGGCTAAAAGAACATAGATTAATTTTTTCGCACAATGGATAGTTTTAAAGTTGCTAACGAATGAGATGAGATAGAAAGGGGATGCTGTCGCACGAGATCGACGATTCCTAATTAGTGTCCTTATGACAGATTATATGCAAAATAATAAAAATATTTTCATTTAACAGGAGAGTCAGCTTTTCGGTGTCTATTTGTTATTAGTTATTTCTACACTGATAATGCTCGTTGCTTATGCTTTTTTATTATTTATGTAGGTGAGTACTTTGAGGACTTGGCACTGTCGTGACTGCGAAGGAGCAGCAAGGCAATTGTAAACACATGTACTTGCCAAATGTAATTGATGATGTTGAATGATGTAACTTGAATGCTATTTCTATGAATTAATAAAATATTTTGCATGTGAATAAAAACTGTAAAAAGAAATAAACAGGTTGACCAATGGAATATAGATTAAGCTTTGAAGATTAGAAATGAATAGAATTGAAATGTTGAGAGAAATGTCATATATATATATATATATATATATATTACTCTTTTAGATGAGACTCTATTCGTTTTGTTTTAAAAATAATTAATTTCTTTAAACTTTTTACTTGTTTGGTTTATTTTATACATGATACATATTATGACATGCATCTAGAATAACGGTAAAACCTAAGCATCCTATCCATGTATTAAATGCTTACACTACCATCTTAAAATGATCATGTTAGATTCAAGTCGGCTTAACCGAATCAAGTAGATTAGCGAACGATTCGGTTGCCGATAGCATTTTTGGGTTGATTCACGGGTGAATCTGAAACTGGGGTGTTATAATGTGAGTGGAGAAAATATTTATAAAAAATAAATTATGAAATATAATGAAAAATAAAGTTATGAAAACAATTTATTACATCAATTTTATTGATTTTTCCCACAAAAGCTCTATGGATGTTCTTACAATTGTTTTTCTTTTTTTTAAATTTCATCAACATTTTTCTCTTGTCATTTGAACATTAACACAAAAAATAAAAAAAGACAATATAAAAGAAAATTAAACACTTCTGAACGCCTATAAAACATGCTTAAGGTTTTCTTTTTTCTTTATTTGAAATTCCATAACGTTTTAAAATTTTCTGATGCAATGGGACCCACCCCGTTGGCATTGTCGGAATAAAGTGTAGTCTTGACAAGTACTAGAGTCCCGTCTGTTTTCTGGATTTGGAAAAGCGCCCACGAATCATTAGTCATTGAGAAGTTAAAAATTGGTCTTTTTTCTTGTTCTAAAATTTGAAAGCTCCAAATAATTGGACCAATTCTAATGGTCAAGATATAAATAAGACCTTCTTTGAAGAAATAATCCTATATTGTTCGTTTTATATAGATGTCTCAATGGATCAAATTAACCCAATAATCTTTTCATTTATTTTTTCGACCAAAGTTTTCGTCTTCACTTAAAGATTAAATCACTTAAATATTGATTAAGTAATGAATTTTGACAAAAGAAATTCCATTAATAATCAATAATTAAAATTTTGTTTCATTAGCCACCCAAGAGTAGTATAGGCATACTTGGCCTGATGTGTTCCGTTTCGTCTCTGCAAACCAAGCAAGGTTGCTTGGCACATCCTGAGTAGCCCGGCCCTCTCCAATTCAGAAAAGAATGAAAATGGTAAATTTTAAGAACCTTTTTATTACCCATACAAGAAAATTTGCAAAAGGTGTTTTGCCTTTGGAAACATCGAACTCTGCCACTTCTCAGAAAAGCTTGTATGATCTTATGCCACTCGAACTGGCTGGCAACGGTTGCTCGTCCACCCCGATAACGTTGGGTGTAACGGCAAAGAAGCAGAGTCCTTGGTGTCGCAACCAATCAGTGCCATATGCCTAAGCTTGTAGGAAAACAAAAATGTCGCAGTGGAAACACCATGGGACAGGCTGCGGATGGATGAGAGTAAAGGAGGAGGGGCGGTTGGGAGGAGGGCGGAGAGAGACGGAAGTTGAAGCCCACAACATGGCCATGACCACCGTTGACGGTGATGAGCCAGAGGAGGGTGGAGTGTGAAAGCGATAGTACGAAGAAGAGCGAAGTGAGGGAGTTTTAGTGAGGCAAACCTAAGAGGGAGAGGGAGGGAGAGGTCACTCCGGCCAGCTCCGATAGAGATGAAGTGGGCTTTTTGGTATAAGTAGGCTGTGATCATCAACCTCGCCTTGGCCGTGCAATCGCTTTGAACATGCTTTCCGAGTAAATTTGATCAGTTATACATTTGCCTTGGGTGTACCAAGAGCTAGAAAAAGAAGCTAGTTTCGAAGTAAAAAACTAGTATTCATTGATCAACACGAATTACACAAAGTAGGCGATTTTTTATTGTTGGCAGAACATCATCCAAAAAAGAAAAATATAAAAACAGTACAAAACAAAGTAAGACACTTATGTACATTACTAGAACCAAACCACAGTAGTATTCACTTGGCTTACAATCTTCTCATTTGCCTGGATTCCCATTCAATTTCGAGTACGATAACGTCTTCTTCTTCTTCGCCGTTGCATTACCCATCCTCGAAGCTCTAACAAGAACTAGGGTGAGTCGTCCGATTCTTCTGCGGGGACAGAGCAGTGGGAGGAGCTCCCTCAGAATACCCCGGAGAATTCCACCCCTTGCCGGGACACGAATGAGGGTGGTGGAGGCGGCAGGAATGGCCATTCCGAAGCTGAGAATCGATTTTTCTGGGCGGCTGGCTGCCTCCGATGTACCATCTAGTGGCTGCTACATTCAACTATATATACACTTTTCCATGCAAAGTCACAAACTCCATCTCAACGACCAACCGTGAGTGACACGTCTTTAATCATCAAACAAGCGAGTAAAGGAGTACATCTCTAGAACACAAAGAAGAGTATTGAAGTAGAGGATTGATGTATCATCCTCAATGGATTGAATATTGCGAGCAAACGCGTTCATTGGGTATTTGATGGTTCCACGTCAATGGCTGTCCATGTTCTTGATAGATGAGACGTACAAGTGCATTAGACCATTTCAAAAGTGTATATATACATATATATATATAACTGGGAGGTGGATCACCTGGGTTTAGTCTCTGGTATGCTTTCCGAGTTTCAACCGCGTCATGACGCAGTCTAACTGGAATCTGGGATCCGGGTTAGGTGCCAGCTCTGGGAGGGAGGGTTTTGTTGTTGTTACCTAAGTCTTAATCTACTGTTAGTGCTAAAATATACACTAATATAATTATTTAGTAGTGGGTATCTTTATCATAGTCAGGAATTTCTTGCTTGGATTTTCAGAAAATAGTGCTAGATTTATTTGAATTTTTTTCTAATATATAATTATTTATATCATAAAAAGCATATTTAAAGATTATTTAAATATAGCCTGCCCATCTCGCAGGTCACAGCCTTGTTTAAACCTACATGCCAACAACATTCTCATATTTTTTCCCCAATTATTTCTAGTTATATTTTCATTGATTTGTTAAAGTCTCTTTGCAATTAATTAGTATTTACATAATAAGGTTTATACGCTGCGGCAATATAAGAAAGAAAATCACACTAAGCTCACTTCATCTCATATTATTCCCAGAAGATATTATACCTAAAATCTTATACGAAAACAAATAATTAAATATCTATTACGATAAATTTTAATGCATTCTTTAGTGGTTTGTTCTCTCTTGCGATGCACTGACTAAATAAAATATAATTAGCACTTATAAAGATATTCCTACTAAAGGGAGCATAATCCTCTTAAATAATATTTATTAAGCACTAATTAATATCCACATATAATTACTTAAAGGTTATTGATATCAAGCAGTGCCAAGTGTCATGTTGGAAGGCGTTTTAATAAGGTACTCTTGTAAAAAAATGCTTCTATACACCATTATCATTTAAGATAGCTTTTCAAGTAGTAGAGGAGAAGGGTGTTGTATTCAAGTGGTCGGAAAAACAAATTTACAACGAAACCTGTCAAAAATGAGTGCAGCAAATAGTTTTGCGACAATGATGCCATAAAAATTTTGCAATGTTAACTGTGGCGGGTTTGCCAATGAAACAAAATCTATTTTTTTAATATATATTCGCACACCATTTTTTAAAAAAAATTAGAGGATATGAAATATTGTATGGTAGATTTTACAATGTTTTGGACTATTTTGTGGATGAGATTTTTCTTGGTATCTATTTAAGGTAGGCGAGTAATTTTATGTTATGATAGTAGGTCGGATTAAATGGCTCCCACAATAATTATCACATAATTATTTGTCACTGCAATGTATTTAGCAAGAAATGTACAATTTGATAATAAATATTATTAACAAGTGATTTAAATTATTGGGTTTTATATTAATGAAATCAAAATAACGTCTGAATCTCCGAAATAGACTCTAATTTTAAAGATAAACTTTAATTAAATGAGGAATAAGGAGTAAGGAGTAAGAATGGTTGTTATACAGGTAGGTAGTCATGTTTGATATTTGATCTCCAATATTAATTAATAATGTGCATACTATCACATGATATATTTTTTTCTTTTCCAACTATATAAATAAGTCATTATTTGAGTAAGCAGACTTACATCTTACAATTCAATCATTTTCTTTTCCATATTGTTCTATTGATTACATGATTCATGACTTTGAAAAAGATATTATTGGAGTTAAAAAATGCCATGATAAGATGTAACCTTTTTTCCAACTCCTCATTTTTCAATTCAGATTCTGCACTTTTGTTGACAAAAAAATCAATCAATCAATCTTACAAATTATTAGGTGAATTACTTTTAGATGACTTCATTGAGTTTAATTTTAATGGTTTACAGACAATAATATCAATCAGCTTAGAATTTGAAGCTTGATTGTAATTGAATGTCATAGTCTATCAATTTTTTTATGCATGGACAACAATATTCCTGGTGGGTTAGGCCATTTTGGATCAATCAGGATGGTGCATGCGCGCCGTTCTTTATTGACCAAGACAGCTTACCCTTGCATAAACAAGACAATAATAATATGAGTAATATATATATTGATTGAGCAAATTCTAGAAAAAGAATATCTTCAATAAGAACAAGTTGTAACTCATCTTTTTTATTTATCAACTAGCATGTTTTCAGTTTTTGCATGAGCAGCTACCAAGAACACAAGTGTGATTTGGCTCGTTAGAAGAAATTTTTTTGTTCTATATATAACGCGTAATATCTTTGTCTCCTGCTTTGAAAAAAACATACTTTTGTCTCCTTCCAAATTTCCAATATGTTATTGTCAAAATACCTGCTTTCTATTGTGATAATGTTGACAAGTGATCATAATATGTATAGCAGGTTTTTCTCGTTCACCATCATGCACAAAGAATAAAGATCTGAAAGATAGGAACGTCTGTGGAAATTTCATTGTTTGTTGATTGATGGATAAACATGCAGACTGCTTCGAACATGACCATATTATTATTATTATTGAGAAGAGCTTTCTTTTTTCTGAGCAAAAGAAGAAAAAGAAGAAGAAGAAGAGGAAGAGAAGTTCAAAACAGCAAGGCAAGTATGCAGCCGACATCAACTTGAGAAAATTGTGATCAAGATTGTCAAATGAGAGTAAAAAAATTGGGTTAATACCCTCTTTAGTCATTGCTATTAGCTGTAGAAGTGTGTAATATTTGAATCCAAATTGACCCAATATGCAGACTTTCCCAAAAATGAATGTTTTTCGCCAATAAGGATGGATTTTCTGCATGGAAACTCGGAGTAGAATTTGAATTCCAGAGATTCGTATCATATGAATATGGACTAATGTATCCACTTATGTGAACACTTAATGTTTCAGGGTATCAAATACTTTTTTTAATATATTACATGAATGAGCTAAAATGAATTCCCCTTTTTCAAGAAATTAAAATTGAAACAAATTAATAAGAAGAGGTCATTCAATATTTGGTCTGCATTTTGTTTTTTCATCAAAATAATTCAAAAACTAGTTTTTAAGACCCTGAAAATTATGGATGTCAAAAATTGTACATGACACTAATAAAAAACCAATTAATTAAAAGAATAAATGTCAAATATTTTTTTACTAATTCAAGTGCAACCCAACTATCTTAAAATGACTTTGAGAGAAAAAATGACGTTGAATTCAATCTGAAATAATTATTAACTTGGACCTTAATCTACATTATTTATCAAGCAGTCAATTAAACAATTAAAACGAACAATAGAATACCTAATTTAAGCCACATGAAATAAAAAACCACAATAACATAGCTTGCAATTGTAATGGATAAATGTCTCGAGCACTTTACACGCTTACCAGTTACAGTACTTCAACCAATCTTAATCATAAAAGTTATACTTGATTAGGACTTAATTAAGACAGTTTAGCAAAGACTATTGATTGTAGCACTGTAGATATTAACATCCATGCAAAACTTCGAGTAGACTACCTTTAATAATTATGTTGGAATATATATATATATATATATATATATATATATATGAAAAAAAATATCAAGATATATGAAATACATGTATGATACATACATATTTATGTAGATTAATCTATATTATCCTTTTTTAAGATAACCAATTCAAAGCATGGTCCTTGCCCATAATCGTGAAACAATATATGATCGCTTCTGTTTAAAAAAAGGTGCTTAATATTAGCTCAAACTGATATATAAACAATATGAACAAAAGCTTTTAGTCTTACCATTTGTAATATTAATAATATTAACTCAAATTAGCTAGCTGGTATAATTTTTTTAATTTAACCGATTAACAAAGAGCTATTAGCCTTAATTACTCTACTTTCATTTTTACAAGGTCAATGCTTTCAAACTAGCTATTAAACTTTACATAACTCTCATTGTTAGTGAAACCTTAATAACCATGCAAATACCCATCATTTTATTCTAATCTAATCTTATCATGTGGATTGAAATTTCTCATTTTCTTTCGTTGAATCCAAAGTAAACTAGTCGAACTTTCTGTTTGCTTGAGTAATCTCATAGCCGAAAAAAGATACCCAAGTCCTCTACGCTAGTATTCTCTACAAAAATCTATCAAAAGTTCACTGGTGTACATGAAGAGCTAGCATACTAATTTGGATCGTAGCTAGACCAAGAAGTTAGACAATTGAGAGAGAGATACACAATGTCTACTTCAGTTATAGTAGTTGTTGTAACAGTTATGTTCTCGTTCTTGTCAATGGGAGCAAATGCTCAACTTAGCACAGCATTTTACTCTACTAGCTGCCCAAATGTGTCAACCATCATTCGTGAGTTGATAAGTCAGGAGCTCAACAATGATACTAGACATGCTGCTAGCCTCATTCGCCTCCACTTCCATTTCTGCTTTGTTGATGTAAACCTTCAATTCATCTTCCCTTCATCATTTCCATGACACCTTGTGTAATTTTATGATGCTAGTAGATCTTAGTTATGTTAACTATATATGTTTACTATATATGAATAGGGTTGCGACGGGTTGGTTCTCCTAGACGATAGTAGCAGCATCGATAGCGAGAAGAATGCTCTACCTAATCCCGGATCCATCCGTCGGACTGACTTCGTCGTCACGCTCAAGACAGCCGTCGAGAACGTCTGCGGGGGCGTTATGTCCTGTGCTGACATCCTCACCATTGCAGCTCAAATATCAGTCGAATATATATATATAAAGGCTATAATGTGGCAGTCTTTTTGCAGCGCATGGCCCATGGGCCGTTGGATAAAAATCCAACGGCCCACAGCCCCCACCCCGCGACCCGCCAGACCCAGCCAACCCAGCCTCCCGCCCGCCCCCAACCTCGCCGCCCGGCCGATTCCACCCGCTGCCGCACGACTAAGCCCCTGCCGCAACCGAAGCCGCCCACCACCCTACCGCGGCTCCCCGCCACAACCTGCCCTCCTGACCCTACCACGGCAGGGGGGTTGGAATGGGGTGGCCGGGCGAGGGGGCCGCAATTGCAGGGCGGGGGGAGGTCGCCGACGGGGCGGGCAAGGGGGCCACGGCGGGGGCCGCCGGTGGGGGGTGAGGATGGGCGGGCGGGCAATTAGGTGGCAGCCAGACGGGCGGGCGAGTGGGGGGTCAGGCGGGTTTGGAGCCTCAGTGGAATCTGGGCCGCTAGATTGAAATCCAGCGGCCCAGATTCATTGCGCTGCTAAAGCGCACCGCAGCACAACTCATATATATATATAAAGGCTGTAATGCGTTGCAGCCTTTTATATATATTCTTCCTCTTCTTCTTTTTCTTCTTATTCGTGTGGCAAAAATAGCAAAGTTGGTCCATGTTATAAGTCTCCCTTAGAATTTTTCATCCCATTATTTATGCACAGAGAAGGTTCCATGTTGAACCTTTTTTTGACGTAAATCTGTGACGTGGTTTACTTGATGGGAATATTCATCAATCTCAAACTACCCAAAACGATATTTTTATCAACGTCCTATAGTAGCTAATGATATAATTGATGCCTTACTATCACCTATTTTTTAACTGGTAATTACACGATGGTGATGACCAATATTGATCAATACAGTCCAATATTTATCAGTTCTCCTTGGTGGCGGGAATGGCAGAACCGCTAACAGAGCTGCTGCCGAGAACCTCCCCTCCCCTTCGAGAGCCTCTCCGTCATCCGATCCAAAATTTCCGACCTTGGCCTCGATGGCACAGACCTCATCGCCCTATCTGGTAATATTATACATCCATAATGAACTAAGATCTATACGATTACAAATCATATATTTTTCTTTATGTTCCTAACTGCATGTTTATCTATCTATCCATTGTTGATTGTTGATAGGGGCACACACATTTGGGCGTGCTCAGTGTGCTTTCATCACAAACCGATTGTACAACTTTTGTGGGACAGGCAACCCTGACCCATCACTAGACGCAACGTACCGTGCTCAATTGCACTCTTGAAAAAATTGGCCGATCGGCTAATTTAAATCGGATTAGGCAAAATTTATGTCAAATTTGGGAAGAATCGGTTTTGGATAAATTATTTAAATACCTTTTATTTTATATTATATAAATTATTTATACATAGGTAAAATAAAATTTTAAAGTTTATAATAACAGAAATACCCCTTGTTCTCCCTCCGCCGCCGCTGTCGCCCCTTCGCTCTGGCAGGGTGGGGGCAGGGCCGGAGGCAGCGGGGGTCGGCGGGGTCGGCAAGGGGAGGCGGGGCTAGCGGGTGGACGGATCGGGGCCGACAGGACTAGGTGGCGGGGCGGGGCAGATGCGCGAAGGGGACGGGGCGGGGCGAGGCTGGCAGGGGGAGTTTAGGTGTGGGCCGGTGGGGGGAGTCCAGGCATCGTGGGGCTGGCAGGGGGAGGCAGGGCGGCGACGGCAGGGGTGAAGAGTGGGAGTGGCATTTTCGTAATTAAAAGTTAATTCGATTTCGACCTGAACCAAAAAACTATGAAAAATATCATAAAATATAATAACATAATAATATCAAAAATACATTAATACTTAATTTTTATATATTTATGTTATAAATTGTCAAATTATTATATATGACCAATTTGGACCGATTCAATTAGACCGATTTTTATCTGATTTAGACCGATTTCAATTTTGATTTTGATTCCGACTCCTTTTAAAATCGATTCCGATTCCGATTCCGATTTGTGCCACCATTGCAAAAACAGTGCCCACGAGGCGGTCCAAAACCACATTGGTGAACCTCGAGCCCACCACACCCAATGGCTTCGACAACACCTACTTCACCAACCTACAGAACAACCGTGGCTTGTTGAGTTCCGTCCAGATTTTGTACCCGAGCGACGTCGTCGACAGATTCGCCGGCAGCTTCGTGCAGTCCATGATCAACATGGGCAATCTCAGCCCTCTTACTGGGACTGCCGGGGAGAGATTCGGTCTGTTTGCACGATAGGTAATGGAGCCCAAGTCGTGTCAAAGATTACGTTTGAGTTTTGTTTATTTCCATCTTTCAATTACCACAAGTTCGAATGAGAAAATGTAACGTCGTCTTTTGCGGTGCGATTGGATCAAAGGTAGCCATGCATGCATTAATAATCCGCTTAATTTTAAAAAAAATTTTAAAATTTCCCAATAAATTTTTTTTTATAAGCTCCCTTCAAATGAGCCTCTTTCAGTCCTCTAACAATAGAGGATCATTTTTTTATTTTCTATGAACGAGGATAGAGAGGGCTGCAAAAAATTACCTCATTTTATTAGACGACTTGCAAGGGGTTCACAAAAATTTTCTTTTACTGAGACTTTTTTCTAAATGCAAGCATTGTTAAATGTTTATTATGAGAAATACACATACGTTTTCCACCCACATTCTCTACTCACGTCCTTGTAAGCCAGATCTTTTAGATCATAATTAATACCTACCCTTATTTTATAACATAAATAACGAACGTGAGCGATAAAAATCAGTATATATTACATGATTTCTATTATAATACATACAAATATATAAAATAGTGTGTGTATAATTGTTATTATTATTATTATTTTACCTCTTATAAATAATAGCATTAAAAAACTCTTCCCAAAAATTACCCCGAGTAAAATTATGCATGGAACCAAATAAGTGCCTAGTCAACAAGTTAAACGATCAAGACTCACTAGCATGGATAGTTAAGACTCCATACTGAAGAGTCGTTTATATATTATTAAACTAATTTAATTTTCTATACGACAAATAAAGGTAGCATGATATAAATTGTGTGCTTCACTTTGTAGACTTGCAACCTATTGACTTATAACTTTTATCTATCTCTTAATGTTGATTTAGCAAAAACTACAAAAATAAATGATATTTAAATAACTTTTGTTATATATTCTTAACTTATAGACTCAAATAAAATTGAATCAATATTATAGTCTAATCAAAACACAGTCACCTAGAGTTTTAGAATAAAAATGAAGTTTCAAGGCTATACTTTCTTTTATCTTTTGCAGCTAGCTTTGCTTGTTGAGGACTACTATCAATCTCAATCATTCTATGAGCTCTATTGAACATTTGATATTTATTAAGTTGACGATGGAACAAACAAACACCAAGAGTCCAAGTCGGTAACTTATATTCATTGGAAACTTGAACGTACTATTGTTATCTGCTAAAGAACAGCTGTGGGCAGAATTCTTAATCAATTGTTGTTTGTTAGCAAATCAATGTGAGAAGGTAAAATATTTAAATGTGGATTAATAAATTAATGAGTTTGATAACAGGAGCAGTCTTGGAAAAATCTTTTGATTGAATATTGATTCGGATTGATCAAATATCTAATTCAAGATTAAACCTAAAAAATCCTATCAATTAGAAAACTAATCTAGACTAGCATAGCAGCTTCATTAGAGTAATATACATATGCAGTCACTATTAATTGTTTACCCAACACGCAAGAGTAGAAAATAAATTAGTGCACAAATAATTCAACCCTTGATGCTACTTTGATCAACGTACAAATTGAACGTAGATGATCACAAAATCTCAACTGTGCTTGTATAATATAAAACCTGTAACATTACTACTGATTCCTAGCTTTACAGGTTGACTTGTGCAATCTCATTTGCATTAACTGGTTTAGGTTTTTACACGTTGTATATATAACACAACCATAGTTAATATGATTAATTAACAGACAAAGATGAAGTTGAGAACAATACAGAATACAGAGTACATTTTTTATAAAAAAAGGTCAACTTGAAGGCATAAATCTAAATATACCAAAACCCCCTTCATTGATGTTCTAGAGCACATTGAGTGAGGGAAAAACTTTGTTTAAGTTGAATTGCAAACAGCAAAATATTGTGGGAGTTGATAATTAGATTTAGGTAATTGATTTCTTTGTAGACAAATTATATTGTGGTCATTGAGCTCTCAGCCTTGCAAGAAAGACCCAACATTAGATGATTCTTAGGAACAGGAGTTCATAATGTAAATGGATTTTTTATAGAACGGGGCTTGAGTTCTAAGCATTAACCGAAAATCCATATAATTATAGATAACAAATTTTTTTTATACATAACAAGTATAAATTATGACAATTTGATACTCTTCCAATTATCATTATAAACCGTCTTTCTATCTAGAGTTTTAACCAGAAAAAAAATATTTTTTATATTACCTAGTGTGGTAGGAGAATCAAGAACAATCACTAGAAAAAGGAAAGTGTGGTAGTAGAATCAAGAATAATCACTAGAAAAAGGAATTTCTTTTGATAATAATATAATTACTCCCTAACTTATAAAAATTAATTAATTAATTAATTAATTAACAAGGCTGCTGCCCTTGGCCTTGGGGCGGCCAAGGTCCCTGTTGGCCGCCCTTGACCAAGGGCGGCCAGTCTCGCCACCCTTGACCCTATTGTTGCCAGACCTGGCCGTCGGCAACCTACCATGGCAACAAAATTCATCAATTTTTTAAAAAAGGGCGGCCAGTCTCGCCACCCTTGACCCTATTGTTACCGGACCTTCCGTCAGTAACTGCCAATGGCAACAAAATTCATCAATTTTTTTAAAAATTGAAATCTAGTTAGGACTATTTAAGACAATTCATAATATTTTCCTTTTGATAATTATACTTGATTCTCCTATAACTGGTAATATAAAAAACAAACCCTTTTTTTTGGTAAAAAGCTCTCCTATCTACCTTTGAACAGCCAATGCATATGCATTGGCAGAGTTAACGTTGAGCCTGATTGACAAAAGAAAAAAGCCAGTGGCTAATACATGTACACAAACAATTTACAAAGATCAGGAAGATTGAAACCAAGCCTGTCCTAATAACCAGCTCTTCCTATGCCGGAACATAATCTAACTCAGCTAGCCAATTTAGATGGAGATGTATTTGTAACCCACAATTTTATGTTCCAAACCAAAGTTTACACTTTCATCACAAACAGCATTGCCTCGTAGTCTAGTCATTCAAAATATAAGAATCTACAACTGTACACATATTAGTGCCATTAGAAGTTCTGAAGGGGTCATGTACATTTTCTACCATTCATAAGCGTAAACTAGATGCACCCCTATCATTAGGGTTTCTTCAACTTTTCTTTTGAAAAAACAAAGAAAAAGAAAATAAGAAAAAAGCTTTTTTCTGCAACTACAGCACAATCAGCGATCTGCATATGTTAAAAATTAGAGCAAACAGAGCCAAATGACGCTATTTCAAGGGCTTGGTACCTTTAAAACCGACTCAGACGGTGATCAAGCTGCAGAATGAAAGGCATTAAGTTCGAAGTGCATTTGAACTTTCATTGCATGGATCAGCTTCTGCTTGCTGGATTTTCTCGATAATGGAATATAGTCTCTGCCTGTAAGGATGAATCTTCTGAAGCCTTTCTTCTCTTATTCTGATAAAAACTCAGTAACATTAAGACCATCAAAAAAATATACCTATTGGGATAAACAGTTCCGTAGTTGAATACACAGCAATATAGTTATGCTAATTATTCATGGCAGGATGAGTAAGGCATTCATTGATAGGAAAGATCAGAATGTAACTAAAATTATACATTAGCATATGCGCAGCTGACAAATGATAAATTTAAACATTTACGAAAAAAAATTAAAATAAAAACATGAAAAGCATAATAATCAACCTACTTATATTAAAGGGCCAAGTTTTCAGTCCCTTTATTCTGTGGTTATTTCTGACCCACAATAGAACTTTTTAATACATAATTTAGGATTTCAATTATTATAATTATTTATTATTAAGAAAATTTTGAGTACAATTCTACCCTAATTAATAATTCTAAAAAAAGGTTAAATTCTAATCATATATTTATAATCACATTATATTACTTGAATTAAGGCCTATTATTTAATAATACATACTTAGTTAAGGCCTATCCAAATTGAAAATCTTTAAAAAATAATACATTCTATTTAAATATTAAAAAATTACTCAAATAAAAATCTTTTACACATAAATACTCAATTAAGATTTTTACTTACTTTTAACATAAAATCAAAATCATTTCTAATATTTTTTATAACCATCATATTCTAAAAACGGATTTTTTTTGTAAAAGTCAAATAAATATTCATTATCTTATTTAGAGATAATAATTAGTCATATTTTTTATAATTAAAGTTTTAATTATCATGAGGCTCTTTGGCTACTAATAAGAGAAGGGCGGAGACTTTTTGCAATTAAATAAACTTTAAAAAACTCATTTGCAATCTGATATATGTATGTTAGTGACGCTGGCTTAAAATCACTGGTGAATGTGGTGTGTGGATCATTGCTGCATAAGTATAATAGTAAATAATTGAAAAAATAATAGTCTCAATTCATTCAGATTCTAATATGAAAAGTCACCTTGCTCTAACTTTTTTGGCCCGTTTCACATGTTCCTTCAGAAGCTCATCTATAGACATGTCATCAACAGAACCTACAGACTGAAGTACATATGTCAGTTTAATGACAGACCACAAAAAGGAAGACAATCAAACCTCCTCTAAAACATAGCAATGTTTGAATGTGCACAAACCTCATCTTCCCCAGAATGTTTTGTATCATCATCAAGAGCTTCATTTTCTTTAGAAGTATGAGTATCTTCAGTTGTATGAACGGGTAAGGCTCGTCTTGGAAATCCACTTTCTACAAATTGTGACTGCAAAAGATGCATCACTACTTTCAACAAAGGAAAGAGCTAAATAAAAAGAACATACCGAAACATGGTACCATTAACAATTCATACAAACCCAAAATAGCAGTCAACACACTATCCCAGCTACACACACATTTAAACAAATTGCAATGTAGGCCAAAGAGATGTACTTTATCACTTCATGGGATGCCTTATATGATGCGCCAAGCAAGGATCCATACCTTTCAACATGATTTTTTCCCAATCCAATAAGACTAAATCAAGTTACACACTTCTCTACAGCAATAAAAGACTCCAAAAATTCCATAAGTAATTTTTAGATGATGTAAGATTCCACCGCCCAAATGCAAGTAAGCTCCCAGATACTATCAAATTCTTTTACTTAGCAAACTCCTACTTACCTCTGCAAGCCAGTCCCAAGCTCCCAAATACTAACAAACACTGCTACTCACATGGGTCCTAGACAAGGATCCATGTTCCCAACCCCGCTGTGTTATAAGATGGAAAAAGAAGGTAAAGAAGAAGAATGGTTTCCTAGCATATAAGAATTACAAACACGGTTCTATCATATAATGGTTTCTTAAAGCTACCAATATAATCATCTTCCACCAGTAAACTTGCTCAAAAAAACACTTTGTCGCTTTCAGAAACATTGCAATACACAGGCAATACATGCAAAAGTGAAACTAACTGGAAATGGGGGAGGGCTCTCCTATGTGCGGTAGCATAACCAGGCTACCATTCCTGTAAGTTTTAGGAAAATAAAGCTTGATAAACCTCCAGTTTCAGAAGGCATGCCATTATGAAGCAAAATGAATGAAAATAAGACAATGAGAAAGTTCATTAAATTACATCAATTACAATGAACGGATTCCAAAACCTGAGCTATACAAATTCAATCCACTCAGAATTATTGGAAAAATAAGAGCTTTTTCACAAAGCATAACTAATGAAGTCTACATATTGGAATTAGTTATCAGATTTTTCACCTCCAGTAACATATCAGATATGCATAAATACAATCACAATCCTATATTCTTAAATTTGTGCAGAATATCTAAAGACTGATGAGCCTTCAACTTATAGACAAAATATACGTACTTGATTTTCCTGTGGCACACCATTCCTGACCCACGACCGGCAAAGTGCATATAAAGAAGTTGAGCTGCCATCACTCATTCTAACCTACAAATTACAACAACATCAGGTACAAATTGACAACGATGATCAACATTAAGATGATAATCGGCACCTAAGTACAATCAATATTGCGGAAATAATACATGTAACCTAAAAATAGGAGAGCAAACAAGTAAAAAATGACAAATATGCATTTTCTTCAGACAAAAAGCACTTACATTAATAAAAGTATTGCTCATTGGTTTCATCACTTCATTACTTGAACAATAGCAAAGAACAAAAAAATAGGTAAAACAAAAATATTATATTCAAGAGAATAATTATTGATGGGTAGTAATGCATTCTTCACAAACTACAAACTTAAGACCATAGTGATAGGTTTTCTTTACGATTTTAGGGCTAAATCAATGCTGAAACCCATAAAACCTACAAAGATTAAGAGCACAAGGCTCAATCTTGGTGGATTGGGGTAAATTGAGGTCACCAATCAATGTGATGAAACTGAAGACTAATTTGATCTCTATTTGATTGATTCTAAAAAAGAGAGAATATAACCCTATTTATAGATTCATAAGCAAGCCTAGACCTTAAACCCACATAGGATTACACTAACTATGTAACTTACCTTATCAATATGGTTTAAGTCTTTGCATCATTTTAATTCGTAACTGGCTTTTTAATATGAAATTTTCACAAAATCTGACATTTAGTTGAAAATTATTGTTTTTCAACTGGTATTTTAATTAAATATTAACAAAAATATATATTTATAATGTCTAATAAAACATTTTATTCATAATTTCAAGATTTGGCCAGGTTTGACCCGGTTGAAACAAATATACCCATATTAGCTATAAATCCAACTTGGTAGCATGTATTTAAAACTATGATCAATACACTATAAACCCACTTGGGTTACAATGACCAATCAAGAAGGAAAATATCTGAGTAACAAAATAGACCAAACTAAATATTAATATCTATTAAATAGAATGTATCCTATTTAAAAGGGAAGACTATCGCCAATAGGGGTTCGTTTTCCCTAAGCGAGGGTTTTGCAGCCATTCTAGGGTGGTCAGCATGGACCTTGGCAATAGGATTGCCGGCGATGCCATCTTTTCCTAAATAACAAGGGATCCTTGAACAGTGTATGATGTTGCTGATGGGATGGATGGTGGTGGCGAAGTTGGTGCCTTTGGTGGAAGCTCGAGTAAAAACCATGGACCACTTGAGGTTACATTGACCAATTAAGAAAATAAAGAGGCAACTAACATAATTGACCCAAATATACATTACTAGCTATTAAATCTAATGTATCTTAACACACCTAATAAATAGAAACAAATTTACTAACTTTAAGAATTGAAGTAATGCACATTGGTCTCACCATCTTATAAACCGAATGATGGGAAGGAACTTAAAATTGTAATAAAAAATAAATACAGAAATATATTGTAGCAATGCATTCTCTGCAAACTTCTTGCACCCAAGAGCATAAGACTAATGAACATACAGTAATTGCCAGGCACAATTACAATAGCGCAGCCTTCAACGCACATGATAATGATGTCACCCACATAAACATGTATTTAGATTTATTCGCTAATTTTCAACACACAAGAATCCATGTCCACATGTGAATGACTAGAATTTATGATACTCCACTCACATGACATATATCTGAAACAAAAATCTTCAGGATTGACTACTTGTTGCAAATTACAAATGAGAACCCAAAAGAGTTATTAAATATTGACTGCCAATTGCACTTCCATTACAACCATAAGCAACTCGAACCAAGTGAGAACAAATAATAAAATATCTTGCAGGCTGTGCAATATTACAATGTGCGAGATTGAACACCATATTTATCATGATTTGCAAATTGTACCAGCTAGCTAGGCTGGAAGTGACACAGCTTTTATTTATATCACCAACAGTCCACTCAAGTGGTACATAATTCAGATTTAAAAGGACAAAACACTATTGTCAATAAGTAAGGCATGCGATAGATCCCAACATTTAAAAACTACAAAAATACATTTACAAACTGGGAAAATTGGAGAACACATAAAAGTTCTAAGCCGTAAAACAAATACGATTGTCTTCTCAGGGCGGCTCTTTTCCTTTTTTTTTTCTCTTCTATTCCCTCCATTTTATTCTTCATTTTCTCATATCTACAAACGGGAGAGGAAGGGAGCACACCCCAAGAACCACACAAGGATGGTGGACCAAACCACCTACTTTCCTCTCCATAATACAATACAATTCTCCAATAAGGGAAGCCACAGTAATTAAAAATGTTTGCAGTTGAAGGGACAAAACATATAGCACTGATTGCAAGCAATGGCCACAAGAACCTCACATTGAACATAATCAGAACAAAATTGAACAACCTCATTCACAAGAATTGAAAAACTGAAATCACGTATACGCACCTTGCGACCATTAACTACAACGACAGAATCTTCACTTTTTTATCTCTGCAACCAAATTATACGAGCCATCATTTGCATACACTCTGACTAAATAAAATCAAATCACAAACATAATAAGAAAAGGCCCTACCGGTTCTTAAAATCGGCAATTGAAGGAATTGTGGGAAATTGATCAATCTGTACATAAAAACCAGCACAAAGACACATTAGCTCATTCCGAAAGAAGAATTGGAAACCCTAACCAACAACAACAACAAAAAGGAAACTACCTTGGGGGTGATGTTGGGAGGGAAGGATCCTCGGCCCCGGCGCCAAAACGGTGGGCAAGGTGGCGGCGACCGGCGTCGTCGGCCTCGGCAGCGGGTGACTCGCCGACGGCCGCATCGCGTGGTCGGGGACGAAAGTGTAGGGGCGAGAGTTGGAGTGCGTCGGCAAGGGAAGCAGCGGTCCGTTCCGGCCGAGGTTCGCCGCGACGGTGACGAGCTGGTCGGATGAGAGGGGTCGGGCGGGGCGGGGAGGGAAGGCGAGGCTGGTCGGGAAGGCGTAGGCGATGGGCGGAGGCGGCGGCGGCGGGATCTGGTGGAAGGGAGGCGGCGACGACGGTTTACCGGAGGCGGTGCAAGAGGGCGCCGCCGCAGCGGCGGCAGCGGCGGCAACGGCGGCAGCGGCGGCGGGGCGGTGCGGTAATTGGGGGAGCGAGGTTGGAGAAGGGGCAGCGGTGGTCGCCGGAGAAGGGGAGGTAGTCGCCATGGTGACGGTGGTGGCGGCGGCGGCGGCGCTTTTGAATTTGTAAAGACCCTTGTACGGAGACGGGTTAAAAAGACGATATTATTGAATTTGGATATATGGGCCACTGGAGGCCCATGGGCTTATGGAGTGAATGGGCCCAGTCGTCAATTCATGGTGAGCATGACGTCGATGAGTATATTGACTAACCAAAATTAAGCAAAGATATCTTCCTAATTGCACCCTTCATTACCAAGAATATATTTTAATTTTATAAAATGTTATACCTACGGTTTTCTTCACTCCCCTCCTTATATAATTCCTTGAGTTAGATTTTTTAAATCGCAACTAACACTTATATTTATTTCATAACGTGTGTGGAGAATATATGTATAATATGGATAAATTTTTATTAAATAATACGATATCATAAAGACAGTCTCAGATTTTTTAGATATATGCTAGGTCTATTATAATAATTAAAATTATTTTTTATTTGTATTGTATTTTAATTAATTGAATCTATTAATTTCCATCAAAACATTAATTTTTAATTTTTCTTTCATGAATAAGAGAACAATATTGCACAAGCCGTGTTATGGCCAATGCTATGTCGTTTAATGGTAGCTGAAAATAGGCCTTAGATGTTACAACACGGGCTAAGTCGTGATCATAGTTGCCAAAATTAGAATTGAACATTGAATCAGATTGGATCGAAATCATTGAATCAGACCAATACATCAAAAATCGGATAAGAATCATTTTACTTAAATTAGTCATTATCGATAAGTTATTAGTTATAGAATATGTCATTTTAATACTATAGTATATATTATATATTATATTATTTTTTACATTTTAATATATTTTTTAATTATTTAAAATTAATTATTATTTTTTATTCGAGTCAGAGTCATATCAATTTTTAATTTCTACTGATCGCCGCCCCACCCCGACGACCTCACCACCGTCGCTGCCTCGCACCTACGATTGTCGACCTCACCACCGTCGCTGCCTCGCACCTACAATTGTCTTTGTTCCCACCCCACTGCAAGGGCACTGCCCACTTTTGCTCCCTTGACTTCGGCGAGCATAACAGCTACCTGAAGGGCATTGTCACCGACATCATCCACAACCCCGGCCATCCCGTCCACTACCGGCCCCCACCCATCCCCTCTGCCACCCCCAACCCCTGCTATGACCCTCCACCTCTGTCACCCTTGCCAACTCGGTTGACTCCAAACCAAGTTAACTTAAAATCAATCGAATCAAAATCGGCCTGACTTCCATTCCCTATCTAATTCTCACAAAAACCTGGTTATCCATTTTTTGACTCGGTTCTCCACTGAGCGTTGATAGCTTGGCCGAATCCAAGTGGACTCAGCCAGGTCGTGATGTGCCTGTGTGTTGAAAATTGAAATTGAGTGCTGAAATGTTTACATTAGTTTACGTTGAAAAATATATGTGTTTTTTTCTTTTTCCGAAGACCGATATTTGTACTTTACCCAATATTGGTAAAGGAATTTCACGTCACATTGTTTGTCTTAATTTTAAGAAGTAAAAAAAGCTTAAAAGATGCTTATTACAAAACGGGTAAATTACAAATCAAGCATGATGCTTTTGATCAAACTCTTGCTCTATATAAAACATGTACCGCTGATATTATTTTTGGACCGTGTAATAAGCAAAATGATTTCGCTTATCATCTTGAAGACCTTAGTCTAAGCATTATGCTGGCCACAACGGAGCATGATACAGATAAAATAAGAACACTACAAAATCAAGAGATGACAAATTTGAAGGTCAACTGATAGAGCAAAACCTATCGAAACTATATTAACAGCTACCCAACTAATGTTCCCAACATACATATGATCTGTACAACCACCAAAATAAAATAGCACATATGATCTGTGATTCTTTGCAACAGCTCAAATGAAAAACAGTCACAATTAGATTAAAACCATCAAAGAATTACTCCCACAAGCACAATAACAACCAAAAGGGCGACTTCAACATATTGGTTTTTCCAAGAAGAGACTACTCTTCTTTGTCGTCCGATAGTTCAGAAGCCCCTCTAGCCAGTGACGAAGAAGGTGAAACTTCTCCGCCGGCGGGGTAGTCGGAGAGGGCAGCAAGAAACCGGCCAACGCTGACGGACCGGACGCTTCTGAAGCTGAGAGACTTCCTCATCCGCTTCGAGGAGAAGATGGAAGAGGAGTTGGAGAGGATGAGATAGACCAAGCCCTGGACGATGGCAAAGAGACCCACCTTCATCAATAACTCGCCGACTTCCATGGCCACCTGATCAACAATTCGCAAGGTTCGAAGATTGACAATGATAAGCGCGTATGAAGAAGACAGAGGCATTTGTTGTCTATTTAATGAGGAAGAGATCGACCATGGCCGACAGAGTCATATTGACTTTTCAAGCAGGGCATTACCAAAGTTTGGTGCATAATGCGTGTGAAGCTTCCTCTCTAATATACATTGGCGTGCTTGAACATGTTTGCGTTCATGTTTGTTTGAACTTTAAAAACAACTTTGGTGCAACATTTGACCACCCAATGTAGGGAACATTCTGATCATATGGAATGAGGCAAGTGATCAATACAAGATTGTTAAAATTGATAACTATGGACTGACGAATTTCCATGGATGAGTTGGATTGGATGACCACGTGTGTATAAGTAGTAACAGAGGTGGGAATGAGAGGAGTCCACGCTATGGATTGGTAATGGCTTCCTCGTCTAGAAAATGAAGAGGTTGCATGGACTGAATGTGTGTCTTTAATAATTCATACCCTTTTAATGGGTTGTTTAAACTTTAAAGCTCGTTTAAATTTGATTTAGCTCGGTATTCAATTTGAAAAAGGATCCAATTTGAACCTTGACTTAATATATTAAATGAGTCAGCTCTGCTCAATTCGGCTGATTTAAAGCTCGATATTTTACGTAAGGAATAAATATTTTAAATTATATTAATCATAAATTTATTTTTATATATTTAATTAAATTATAAAATATCACTCTATGATAATAACTTTAAATAAAAATATTCATGATTAAATTATCTTTTATGTATAAATATCTTAAAGTGGAGCTATTTTAATTATAAATTAAATTTTAACATAAATTATACGAAATAAAGGTTCCAATAGCTAATTCGTACTCAACTCTAACCGACTCAAGTACTTATTAGCTTAACTTGAACTCAAAATCAAATAAATTGAACAAAACTCAACTCTAACTTGCCCCAATAAATAGCCCCACTAATTGTCATAGAGAACTGGCACATCATGTACTACAGTGATTACCAATTTAAATCAATTGCATCTTAGTTAGGTGTTTTAGCTAATTATTTGGATAGAGCATTGGAAAGATTATATGAGTTTCAAAGAGATAAGGCAAGATGGATAACATTGACCTTAATTTCAATCAGGTAATGAAATGCTTCAAAAGAATTTACCTCAGAGCCGCCTCTGCTATAACGTTCCGAAAGCATCCATGTACATTGGCTGAATAGATTAAATAACAAGCATCGACTACAGTTGTTTCATGAAAAAAAAATTAGGTTTTGACTCAAACAAAACGATGAGGAAAGATTATGTCAACGTGATTGGTCGATTAAGTTTTTGCAAAAAAACCGTAAATCAGGAAAGAGAAAACATGTTTCACAGTAGACATCCATCATAATCCAACCAAACTTATATCATACACTTCGATAATAAAGGAGTTATATTTGAATATCGTAAGAGATAATATGTATTCCGTAGTCTAGTGCAAAAATCTACTAAATATGAACCAGGCAGCTTAAATTGAGGTGACTAGCTTCTTGCCAATAACTTCCATGGATATGGAAGGAAGAAAATATAATAGCAAATAGAATCAATCTTTCAGCTTCCAAGTAAATGGTGCTTCCAAGGCAGAGGTTGCCTTTACAAATTCATGCATACTAGAACTAATTAAATTGGCAATGGTCTTCCAAATATCCGGAAACAGATACATACTGCCGCCCATATTGCAACGGACCTACACTTGAAAAAAATACAAGTCAGGTTAGATCATTTGCGAAAGTCAAGCGTTTAATCATCAACCAAAAATGACAGATTGGCTGATCATAAAAAACCAATGTTTCAAATTGAACAATTCCAAAAAAAAAAAAAGGTAATCATTTCGTGCAAGCTCTTCAAAACAGATGCATGTAGGAGTACACAGTAGAACTATATAAACAGTTGATTGAAAAGCAAAAAAAGAATAACATGCTCGTATTAAAGTCAATCAAATGTATACCAGTCTTCACCTAACAATGCTGGCCTTCTAAGCAAAAGCAAGCAAAAGTGCAACAAGCAACAATCTTGAATTGACAAGTAGCCAAACTACTACTAGCTTTTAAGGGGAAAACTACTTGCTGTAAATTGAAAACACATGGCACTTGCAAATGTTACAAGATGAAGTACCCCAAAGATGCTCAAGGTTACAAATTAAACGCAGAAAATGTACCATTAGAAGATCAAGAAAGATCTCTACTACTCGAAATAAAAGTACACACAAAAAATTAGTAGTTTTTCAAGTTTGTTTGCGTTCCAGTTACAACAATGAGGAATACTCCCACATTTCTTCCCAACCATCCCACTACAGAATCAGCCACAATACGAGTTCAAATTCTAAAAACATACTACTTGGCAGTCACCTCCTGCTATGGCATCTCTCTCCTCTCCTTACAGTAGATAAATCTTTTGGACCGAAACACTCCTTGTTTCATGGGCAATTGTATTGATATTTAAGATGATTACAAAGGGTTTGTTCCATGATACAAGGAGAAAATAAAGATACAAGTAAGATGCATGTAGATCTACTAAAAGGAAAAGGACTTGGGTAGACTTGATGCCTATGAGTGCCCAAAAGAGAGACATGCCTTAACAGTTCCGACATTGATCTATATCACAAAATTGGGATAGCACAATACTATCTCCTGATTTTCTTATCAACCTCCCTCATATCTGTAATCAATCAGAATGAATCCCACCTTATACTACTTCTTCAATGTTGTTACTGAACCTAAGGGCATCATGGCTCCACAAATCAAAACGACTGACAGTTCCCACATAAATCTCTTCCAAACTCTACAAACAAACACTATGATTTCTGAGTTACAACGAAAACATGCATAGGATCACATTTTGTATAATCACAAATATTCATCTGAACCAAACTGATTCAAGGATCAGAATCCAATCGTAGATTCAAACAAACAAATACAAAAAGATGCAGCAAACAAAACATCCGAGAAAATGAGAGAGCGGCAATACCCTAAATTTCTCTTCAACAACAAGCGTCGGTAGGCACCACAACACAGACACACACACACCCCCCAATCAATCGGCCAAGCTTCCCGTCGGCGAGTCCGCCGCAGTCCCCGCCGCCGTCCTCGCACCCGACCGCTGCTCACAAACCCGCTGCAAAGTCGTCAGAAGCTCAAGATACGGATCCGGCTCCTCCGGACCGCCGTAGGAGGGCGGGAGGCGGAAGCGGCAGACGGGGCAGGAGTCGTGGCGGGAGAGCCAGGGGAGGATGCAGTCGGGGTGGTAGATGTGGCGGCAGGGGAGCTGCTTGGCTTCGACGCCAACGGCGAACTCGTCCTTGCAGACGGCGCAGACGAGGGCGCCGTCGGCGGCGATGATGTCGGGGGTGATGGTGAGGGTGGGGAGGGAGGCGGCGTCGGGGGCAGTGCGGGCGGGGCCGGGGTCGGGGTGGGCGAGGGCGAGGGAGAGGTGGTCGAGGACGAGGTCGCCGAAGTCGGCGTTGGGGTCGGGGGGAGGTCCATGTGCTCAAGGGAGCGGCCGCGGCAGTGAGGGCAGAGGAGGGGGTGGGCGGCGAAGGAGATGGCCACGCCCATGTCGCACTCGTAGCACCAGTAGGTGGCGCTGCAACCGCCGGCGGCAGAGGTGGCCATCTTTTCCAGCGCCGGCGGTGGTGGATCTGCGTTGGGAGTCGGCCGAGGTCAACAAGTAAGTGGTCGTCGGTTGAGGACAAAAAAGTCTTATTAATAATTCACAAAACAATGAGATACAAAATGCACACGTCGCGTCGCTTTGGCCGAGTGGTTAAGGCGTCTGCCGGCCAAGTCCATGGGGTTTCCCCGCGACGGTTCGAATCTCCCTGGCGACACTCCTTTCCGTCGTAACCATGGTTGCATAAATCGGAATCGGTTTTTCCCGTGAATCGGAATCGGAATCGGAATCGGTCTGAATCGGCCAAGAATCGGTTCAGTTGAATCGGTCCAAATTAATTTAATCGGTCATATATAATAATTTGATAATTTATAATATAAATATATTAAAATTGGATATTGATGTTATTTTGATATTATTCTGTTTATTATAGTTTATGATATTTTTTAAATATTTTTTAAGATTTTTTTAAAATTATTTAGAATTAATTATTATTTTTGACTCGTGTTAGACTCGAGTCAACTTTTAATTACGAGAATGCCACCCTCCCCTCTCTACCCATCGCCGCCGCCGGCGGCCCGGTCGGCGGCGAGCCTCGCGGCGGCGATGTCGGCAGCCCGGTCGGACGAACCGTCGGCCGGCGGAATCGAGGCGGAATCGCGGCGGAAGCGCGGCGGAATCACGGCGGAAGCGTCGGACGGCGGAAGGTGAGTTCGGAACGGGCGCAGCGTCGGACGGCGGTGGGGTGGTCGGAAGGTCGGGCGGAGCGTCGGGCGGCCGAATCGCGGCGGAATCGCGGCGGAATCGGGCGGAATGGCGGCGGAATCGGGCGGAAGCGCGGCGGAGGGCGGCGGAGCGAACGCGGCGGCGGAATCGGGGGTTTAGGTTTTTTAATCGAAATTACCAATTTGCCCATGCTTAAATAATTTAATAAAAATTATACCTAGGGTATTTTGGTAATTTCCTAAAAAACCGATTCCGATTTAAATCGGCCGATTCCGATTCCGATTTAAATCGGTCGGAATCGGCCGAAAATCGCCGATTCCATACCCGATTCGGGGCCGACCGATTCGGCCCCGAAATCGGATCGGCATCGCGCCGATCCGATTTAAATCGGCCGATTCCGCACGGAATCGGCCGATTTTCTCAACCCTGGTCGTAACTTACATTCACAATTTCTGTATTGTTGCCCAACTTAGAAATTTCATTAAAGGTTGAAATTTTGTGATCACTAACGCTTTTTTTTTTGTTAATTGGTTTAGGCCATAGACTACAATTTAATTTATCTTGATGCAACTTTTATCTTTCATTTGATTTTAATTTGGTTTATTATTTTTTCTCCATGATTTATTTGGTTTGTAGATTTACCGACAAATTTTCTCCTACCCCCTCCCCCTCTTTCGCAAAGTTAAAAGTAAGAGGCCTTATCTCTTATCTACTATTTAATCTTATCTACTAAAGATAAAGATATATATAAATAGATAACATCTGAACATGTAAAAATAACTCGTCAATTAAATAAGAAGAATGGTATAATGGATCCCGCAGTCCTCTTGCAAACCTAAAAAGTGAAAACAAAAAGTTCTCACCACAGTCTGAGCCTGATTTCAGAAAAATCATGAAAATAAATGAGAGCACTAGTGAAAAAGAAGAACAACCGACGCTTACATATTATTGCCCCACTGCCCCCACAATTCCGGCACACTGCTCTTTCATTTGCAAGAGAGTTATTACCCATTTCTGAAGTAGCACCATTTGCATTGGAAATAAGTGTATTTGAAAAAGTTATCAGCGTGACAGAAGTGCATAAACACCATCGCCTGGATGTAAATTGGCTTCCCTATAAAAAACAAGTCTTGAGTTACATAATATTCACAAAATCATAACATTGCTAATGCCTGTTTCCTATATTATAGTCATCAAAGACGTTTTCACCTTGACATCCTATTTTTCAAGTTGACCACGTTAAGGTTTTTAGGCAAACAATGAAGGTCAGTTCTGAAACAAAATAAAGGAAGTGCAGTCACAGTAGCTGATGGCAGAAACAATTGCCAACTCCCACCTGTCACAGCTATATATGTCATCTTTTGTAACGATAACTATCTGCTCTAAGGTTAAGCAAATTTATCATCCATAGTAAGGTTGTATCTAGTGCAAATAAAAAGTTATGGCTTGTGTAACACCAAGAATTTGCCTCTTATGCAATGGCAACCAGCTAAAGCACAAATAGACAGTAGGATAGGGCAAGCAGAAACTTATTGCTAACCTTCGTTGATGCTGGTGATGAATTGATGGTGCGGAGCTTGGCTCCTCCATACTGCTTTTAACACGATGGCCAACTAGCTGCCCATTGCGTATTTCAGAATAAAAATTCCAAATCAGATCAGCAGTCCAAATAGCAATACAAACATAGTCGATGAACCTTTGTGCTATTCAGAAATTCAAAAGAAATATAGGGCATGCAATCATAAGTTTAAATAGGAATACAACATATATGAAAGAAAATGGAAACTGAATTCTATGATAGGTGATTAGGGCTTGACTAGAGAGATGGCACCTAACTGAGAGTGAAGACTTCTAACCGGTGAAAACAGACTCCTGCAGCTCGATTTTGTTCTTAGAACTGTGAGGTGGCATATTAATCAGATCCCACTCAGACCCATTCGTGATTAGAACACCATATTATCTTGGTATTCAATAGAACTTATCAGTGACTCTACCAGATGAAAGAGGGTTTCAACTATGAACTCCCCAACAAAGTGGCAAACAACTCCGTCTGACACTAATTTCAACACCCCACCCCCTAGACTTCTTGTCTGCTCAATGCTCCCCTTTTCACTCAAAATTATAGAATATCAGCTTCCTACCATGATGCTAGAACCTATATACCTGCCACTAATTTCAGCCTTCCATCTCCAGACTTCCTGTCTTCTGAATTCTTCGTTTTTGCTAAATTATAGAACATTACGCCTTCTTAAAACTGTAATGCTAGAGCCTATTGTTTCCAGAACATCAAATATAATTGCCTTGTCACACTGTACACATCATAATTGCCATTATTCTATATTATGAAGCAAAAACCCACAATCCCAGAACCCAAGTCCTCTACAAAATCCAGCAACAAAGCAACGAAACATGACATAACTATGAAAAAGTACAACCTTCACCACAGTTTTTTTTAAAGCCGAGCGTTGTCAGTGGGTAATAAGATAATACGGTTAATTGTGGGGGAGTTGTAGAGGCGAAACTTACTTGTATTCTTGTGAGGGGGAGTTCGGGGGGTGCAAGGGAGGAGGCAACTGACCGGAGAAGGAATCGTTGCCATGCCTCGACGATGGGCTGTACAGTTGGCAAATTGTCACATTTGGGCATAACGTTGTTATGGAGAGTAAAATGCAATGGCTCTTGTTCTTTTGTTTCCGATAACTGCCGTAAATTTTGTGTGCCCAGTTGTCCAAACCCAGCATGGGAAAAATATCATCCATCACATTAGCTTGGGAGTCCTGCGTCGAATGATAACAGTAATATATATTAGGTTATGTGATCATTTCCACCTCAATTAAAAAACCCACTCCAGATTCATGAGATTCTAAGAGTTTGATCAATTATTCTGAGAGGCAAAGCTCAATCAAAAAATAAATATAAAACAAGCAAATTGTGTGATTGTAGATCAGATAAAACCCATATGCATCTTGTTTTTTCGTGGGCGCGCGCACACACACACAAACAAAAATAAAAAAAAAGAAGAAGAAGAAAAAAGAAAGAAAGAAAAGAAAGCAAATTAGTTGCACATACATGACTGCCCTACATTCTACTGCAATACCAGATACCAGTTAAAAGAATCGATTGAAATTGGTATACAACTCGTACACCTTCGTTACCCGTTATAAAAAAATCTTAACCTTTCGCAGGGTAAATGCAAACTTACAAATGTATTCTACAGACAAAGATGATGCGTTTTCATCAAATTGTATATACACTTGTGTAACAAAAAGGAGATTTGAGGTTCTCAAAAAGCATCTTTAGATTCCGAGAGGCATTGTCTGCTTTAACAATGTTGTCAAGAGCCACCCAGTCCACAACACAGATGTGAGAAACAGATTTCTGGTCCAATTCTCCTGCATGACAATGAAAAGATAAATTGTGCATGTATTGTCATATACCCAATCAGCCATCAAACACAACTATTTTAAACAACAGGTAAACAATGAACGAGTAAACATATCAGCATGCAACATGAAGGTCAGACAAAGTACAAATTAAAACCTCTAACCTGTCCCAGTACAAACTCTCAACTTAGTTGGATTCTATTTATGCAATAGCATCTCACATACCATTCTTCCAGGTTATTGTCAAGCAGGAAAAGACACTCTTGAGCTTAGCAGAAGCCCTTGGGAAATCAGAAGTCGTGAGGACTTCATGTGCATCATCATCATCATCATCACCACTAGGTATTTGACCCAACAGACCCAATATAAGAGCAACCTGATCCGAAGTAGCAGCCGTGGGTGTTATTCTGTATCCACCATTATAACGGAGGCAAACACCCTCACTAGGGTATAGGAAATCAAGTTCTCCCACCTGATCTGTGAAACCTGCCTTAAGAGGCATAACAGCACCCCATTGACTCCCAGCAGTTGCCATGGCCGTAACATAAAAACTTTTATTCCATTTCGTCTTCATCCACTTGAGAGGAAATGTATCACAAAGTTTGTAGGATTGTGATTCATATTTTGTTCCTGGAAAATATTTAAAAAAAGGTATTTTAATGGAAACACAGGAAACTCGCTAACAGGTTTCAGTGAAACAAAATACTATAATCTAAGTTATCATTGTCCATTGTTAAAGCGTTTCTCTTAAACGTGATCACAAAATAAGTTTGTATGAAGAGAAAGATGCATTCATAACAAAATACACAAAAATAAACTGTTCAAATAAAAAGGTCAGCCATACTCTCCCAGAAAAGAACTTTGTAGCCTGCAAGCCACCATTTAAGATGACTTAATCAGCCATTCAGAACAGCCGAAGAAACTATATCATATTGTTAAAAAATCAATAGCATGATGCCATAGATACTAATCATTACACATTGCTCAGGTGGTTTAATTTCATACCAATAGCAAACTTGAGGAATGATACATGCTTATGACTGAAAAAATGATAGAAAATTGGGGTCTGACTGTCTTAGCATCATGCTATTGAAAATGATATACGAATGATATCATTGACATCATTTTTCTATGGCATCATGATTAAAAATGATATAGGAATGATACATCCAACACCTTGAAAAAATTCCAAAGAAAGAAAGGCCACAAAGAATGTTTACCAATACCATTCACAACTTAATGTAGATTGCAGATTAGAAAAATTATATTATTACATTTTGCTAAAAAAAATTGGACTTACAAGAATCAGAAGAAGTAGATGGGTGGGAATAGGTGACTCAAATCGAGATCACATTCATTTACTACTAAGTATATACACCAAACAGGTTACAATAAATTATAGATTTTTAAGGATAGCTTCTAGAACTTATCTCCACAAGAATTTAAATTTATAGCTCCTAAAAAAGAAGTAAAAATATCCACGACATAATGGAAATACATTACATACTTCAACAATTTTAAAATTTTCAATTAAGGGTATGTTTGGTTAGTATAAAAAAATTGTAAATGACATGAAAATTTTGAAATAGTCAACCTTACAAAAAATAGTTCTATTTCATATTTTTTTTATTAAAAAGTAATATAAAGTTAATTATTTTTATACAAATTAAGCATGATTACGTCCAAGAATGGACAAAATAATCATGGTTACCTTATGTAACTCACCCATGTGCTCATAAATGAGTAAAAAAAAAATCCCCCCTTTTCTTATCTATTGAGATAAGAAAAGGGAAATTTTTTTGCCCATTGGAGAGCACATGGCTGGGCCACATAAGGTAATTATGATTAATTTGAATACAAAGCACATTATAAAAGTATTAATTTTTTCAAAAATATATTTTATATATACTAATTCTAGTAAGTTGACTATTTAAAATTTTCATGTCATTTACAATTCTTTCATGCTAACCAAACGGAGCCTAAGTAAAAAATGGATGCAATGAAGCTTATTTTTTAATAGTCGCACGATGTAAACATGCTAGCTTATCTTGTTCGTCTTGCTTCTTCCCACAATCTATTGGCCTTAAACATGCATGGCAAAGATGCATACTGAACCTGCCCATATTTATTTAAGTGGAAAAAAAACAAGCACATAGCATCCATTTGCGGCCAATTCATTCAGGTTACGCTAGTCATAGGTTGAGTTGGCTCATCATATACTTGTTATTTCTTCGTATTTAACAAGAGCAGGGCTACTGGCAAACTATCATATTTAATAAAGCCATAACACATACAAAGCACTCTCAAGACTTGCACAAAGTTTAGTTCTCCAAATAATTTGGGATTGCTACAACTTATCAGTAACTACACATAAATGACTTAATATATTATCCTGAGCTCTAACTTACAAATCCTTTCGTAGAACTGGTTCAAGTCTAAGCTCTAACCTGGCGACATCCATTTCAGCCCATACGAGGCCAGATATCATCACCTAATGATATCACCATTATCAAACTTGCGTGACCAAACATGGCTCCAGCACAAGCATAGTCAGCGTGGCCATGCCCATACAATAAATAGTCATGCCAGATATCATCACCTAATGATATCACCATTATCAAACTTGCGTGACCAAACATGGCTCCAGCACAAGCATAGTCAGCGTGGCCATGCCCATACAATAAATAGTCATGCCCAAGTTCAAGGCAGAGCCTGCTTTAACTAGTCAGGGAAAACACATATGTAACTGGGCTGCATGGTTGAGGCAGTTTGTCATGCAAGATTTCCAATTACATATTACTAATAGACCATTGCACGGCAATATTCATGAAAATATCCTGCGAAAACTCATTTCACAAATACTTTGCAGAAATGCAAGGTTGCAATCTTTTAAAAACTCGTTGCACTCCCCTTGTATCCCAACTTCCTATTTGATTCTCGATATGTTGAACACGTTGTCCTAAATGACACAAAAATATGTAATTGTATTACAATCTGTTAACACTATTTTGTCATTAACTTAAATAGTGTCATAAAACTATAATTTCTTCCACTATCAACTACCTCGGCATCTAATACAGAATACTTCAGTTGCCAATTCTTCTCCGCATAGTAGTTGATAGTGGAAGAAATTGTTATAATGGCTAGGATCTATGTAAATGCAAATGACAAAATTTTGATGGTCGGATGCCCTTCCCAACCACCTCGTTTATATGGGCTTGGCACTAGCAATGCATGAGCAATGAAAGCGTTTATACTTAACTTGTTAGGATTTGGAAAATTAAGCTTTACAAGACTAACCTTTGGACATAACAACAAGAGAGCTGCCATTGGCACAACCAGTCACGGAAGTAATAAAGTAATCGTTATCCCATTGTTGATTAATCCACGCCTGCAATGATTCTTTATCATCAACAGTGCTAGATAGGAATACAAGCAGAAATAGTAAGTAGGTATGGCTTATCCAACAAACTACACCTTCGGAAAAAATTCAGAAGTTTGTTGATAAACTTGGCATGTAAAGCCCATTCCAGAATCCATAATAAGCACCCAAAGATAAGTGCAAGAGGCTACACAACTTATAAAAATCCCATCTAATGTCCCCTTCTCGATGTGTAGTGCCAAACGACTCTCAGTGATATTCTTAATGTACCTACTTACTCCAATGGTGTCAATGGTGATAATCTCGAACATAATATAAAAGACAAGATTAATAATTATGAGGGTTGATAATCAAGGATCATTGACATGAGCTACATTCACATGCATGAACTAGAAGAGACACACTGAATGAATCATGCTTAGTCAAATAGAGCACCATCCAAATAAGAGGTTTATCAAGTGACTTAGCTGAACATGTTTTAACTGTCCACCTTTATAATTGAAAAAAATAAAAAAAGAACAAGAAAAAGAAGGATTTTGTGAATCAAAGATGCGACTGATGTAAAATTGGCAAAGGATCCAGTGAATGTTGAGCTAGATTATTAGACAAAAAATTATCAACAATTTCTAAAGAGTACAGAAGGAAGCATATACGTATCTCTTCTTTGATACAAAAACAGTTAAAATAAAACTACTAAAGTACAGTATTTAGGAGATTCAACATAAAGAAAAGATATACAACCTAACCAGACAACAGCGATATGTCAGTCAGTTTGTCAGAGTATCAGTTTTAGTCCATGTTTTTCAACTTTCATGTAGAGACATGCTATTCAGTAGAAGGTTATTGGTGACTTGGGCACGCCATTCAAGAGCAGGTCAACAACTACAACTGAAGAAGATGATAAGAAATGACAGAGGAAGTACAACACTGAGAATTGGATGTAAAACTTCTAAAATTAGATCAATGACGAAGACTTCACACAAAAATCCACTAATAGACTGGATAAAAATGTTGACCTCAACTGATTATCTGTATAGAGCATAAATATACATGCAAACTTGTAACTGAAAGCAATACAGAAAAAGCACAAGAAGACATAAAGTGTTCTAAAGTGCAGCGTATTCAACAACTTAAGGAACAAATAAATATCAAAATAAGGTTAAAGGAGACTCCTAAAGAAGCAAATTTCCTTATAAATAGCGATGATAATGAAAAAAGATCACCATGTCATAAATTATAATTGTATGCTATCACCGTCAACTTCAAAAGAATGGCAAGAAATTCAATATTCCAAACACTTTTGAAGTCTGCGTTCAGGAAGCAGAAAATACGCCTTTGATGCATTGGCTCTCTGACATCGAAAACTGAAATCCACAGATTAGCAGGAACTCCAAAACGATTTTTTTATGTGGCTGGACATCGTTTCCTTCCTCACTTGTGAACCTATCCCGTTTTCGGCCAACTTGGACAAATAACCTAGAAACACAACGTTCGAAACTGTCACTCAATATGAATGATAAATAAAAACTGAAATATTGAAGTGAAAGTTATTACTTTTTGGCCACCATCAGTGTCGATTGGCCTAACTGCTGGAATAGATCCCATCGCGTCTTCAAATAGAGACATCAGTTTTTTAGTAATTAGGCTCCTCATCAAATTTCATATCCACAACAATGTCCAGAAATCTTTTGAAAGATGAGGGGCACGAGAAACACAAGGTTTCAGGAGACGTAGCCACTTTATTCTTGCAAACGAGGAAAGATTTGTTGACACCCTGAAAATACACAAGAGGTCAAACAACGCAAGCATTTGGCCAAAAACTTGGGATCCTGTCATCTAACCTGATATCCTTGCCATGGTAACTTCCCTTGTTGAAGAAAAATGATTGTGTATGCCAGAAATTCCAAGTCGTCTCTTCTATCTGCTGTTCTTCCTAAATGGGCATGCACACTGGCATACCGAGTAGTTCCCCTGTGGATAATTTGTTTGATAGGGAAAATCCAAATTAATAATAAGAATAAAGAAACATCGTTGGTTTATTGTATGATATCACCTAGCAAAACCTCACCGATATTGCATTGTTTCATATACAATTAGATAGTATGGAACAAAGGTTTGACAGCCCCCCACCTGAATACACCAGGGTCTTAGTTGTACTCAACATGTTCCCCACTCATACTATCCCTCCATCTGGTGGCTACATTCGAGAGAAAAAAAAAGGAAAAACAAAAAAGGGAATAGAAGGAAAGAAATGAAGACAAAAACCACATATTGAGAAGTAGAAAGGACAACATCATTAAAAGAAAGGCATTGCCCATGGAAGAGAATATTAAGTAAACGACTAAAGTCCCCTCACATATACACCACAAAAATGTATTACAAAGCTGAAACGCAATATCTATGTTTATATTTGTTTCTGTGGTGCCTGCAGATGAGTTCATCATAACTGATATATTCAAGAAGAAAACCAAAATATATTACCTAATCCCAAATCAACAAGGTACAGTTTCTTTTCCTGCGGTGTTCCAGGCGGACCAAGAACCAAATTGTCCGGCTTCACATCCCCATGCACATAGCTGATATGTAAAATGAGAATTCTGTTGTGAAAATCAAAGATAATTAATTATTTATTTTGAGAATTATTATCTAGATAACTAGCACGAAAATTATTGTACTAAAAATTATCCTAA
>JAURVB010013382.1:0-95597 GCA_033002965.1 Piper betle | reverse complement strand
GCTCATAACTCACAGCTGGCCTCAACTCAGCTCGCGGTCCATGAAGCTGACTCGACTCGAACCGACAGTTGAACCGACTGGTTCACTCCCGTAAAACTCTGACTCGAGTCACGGGTTTTACAACATGTCCTCTTTCCTATTCTAAACAAAACACGATAAAATGAGACAATAAATCGAGAGCGAGTCCTAAACGGACATGGTAGAAGCTCCAATCGTAGTTGCCGTTTATGCGGCAAACTCATACCCCGTACTTACACATCAAATCTAAAAGCTAATGCCCGCTAACTAAATGTGCATCTACTCAACATGAACATCACACTCACAACACAATCATCATCCATCACAGTCAACAATCATCAGTGTAAAAATAATTCTAGCTCATCCTATTCATACTAATTTTATTATATTTTTATAAGTTACAATGTAGTCGATTAGCATGCTCATATTTAATTTACTTAATTAGATTACTAACATCCATTCACTATCAAGCAAATCATGCAAGTCATCACTTTATTCACAATCAAACATTCATTATATCAAACAATAATCATAACAAGTTGTGCTAATAATTATCAATTTTAAATAATTAAATCGGAGGTAATTATACCTCGTATCGTCGGCAATTAACAACAGCTAGGGTAATGTTGTGCATCTCAAAGCTCGAATTCGGCGCTCGACGACGTCCAAAGTTCGATCGGGTTTGATTGGATGAACTCGGTGGAAGATCCGGCGAAATCTAGTGAATTTGGTTTTTAGGCGGGTTTCGATGGTTTTCCGGCAGGTTTCAATGGTTTTCTTGCGGCTTTCCTGCGACAGCTACCAGCGGTGGCTACTGGTGGGATAGTGGTGGTATGGGGTACCGTTGGCACTAGCTCGGTGAGCCCGATGTATCTACGACATCAACGTGGTTGGCGGAAGCCGACGACTGGCTGAAAAATGGCAAAAAAGGTTGTCGGTGTGGGGTGTGGAGATCCAATCGTTGTGGGCGGAGCTGGGCTCCGTCCGGTCGGGGAAGGTCATGGGAGTGTCGGCGACGTTGAGGCTGCAACTAGATGGCGATGGCAACGGTTGATGTCGATGAGATCGGCGACGGGAGCACCGTGATTGGGGGTGCTTGGGGTGGCAATGAGACGACACAATGGGGCTCAGCGGCGTTGGGGGCATCCACAAGGGCGGCGTTGGGGGTTTGGGGGAGAAGGTGTCGAGGGAGGGGGAAGAAATGGTTCAGTGGCAATAACATAAATAAAACTTGACTCAACTCTGACTCGAGTTAAAAATAATAACTAACTCGTAATAAATCCTAAAAAATTCCTAAAAATAGGGGAAAATTCCATAATATATAATACGTACCATTACAACGCAATGACATGTTCTATAACTAATAGCCACCCAAGCTCTGCTATAACGAGTCCTAATGCATTATTCAGCCTAAAAATAATTTTACGATCAAATATATTAAAAAAAAATGTATATTTTTATATATTCTGATAACTCATTTCTCACCATCTTTTCGACATTATCATCATATATTCAGGTATACCTGACTTTCATCACTCATAACTCACAGTTGGTTTCGACTCAGTACGCGATTCATGAAACTGGCTCGACTCGAACTGACGGTTGAACCGACTAGTTTGTTAACATAAAATTTTGACTCGAATTATGAGTTTTACAAAAATAGCAACAATACAACTAATATTTAAACTAAAACAAACGTTTGAAACAGTCAACCAACGTGTAACTTCTACTTCTCAACACAAATAATATAATTTGTATAATAGAAATGATCGGTAGTGATAAATAAGATAGAATAGATGAGCCTAGTGGTTGGGATAGGGTGGGGTCGACGGCATTGCGAGGGAATTGATAGTGGAGGCGGGCATGGCCTACGAGGAGTTGTAAGTAAAACTCGTTGAAGACGCAGTAAGCATCCTGTTGGAAGAATGGCACTATAAAGTTCGAAGAAGAGAATGAAACGAAGAAGTGAAATTTTTTTGCCACGCAGTCACGCTCCCTTTTTAGTGCTCAAAGTATGCCCCATTTTAATTGGTCTATATAGAGTTTATTACAATCTATTAATCATCTCAACAAACGGAAAACTGAAAGAGTTAATTTCGTTGAACGTATTAGAAAAACTCGGTTGACTTCACAATGTGAAACCTAGTTGACGTCACACGAAAAAAACATTTACATACTACCACTCGATTAATTCCGTCGACCTCCCATTACAAAACTAGTTGGCGAAATAAGAAAGATATACGTATAAGTACCCCATTGAACTCACGTTATGAAACCCAGCTAGCGAAGCATGAAAAATACACTCATAGTCGAGTACTTCGTTACTGAGACATGAACTTGAATGACCTTGCCTTGTGAAACACGGACGGCAAAACATGATAAAAACACTTAAAGTTCGTTAATCAATACATAAAGTATCCCATTGACCTCAAGTTGCAAGATCCGATTGGCCAGAACAAGAAAACATATTTTCACACATTGCTAATGTAGGAGATTTCCTGTTTATTTCTTATTGTATAACAAAAATTTACCTTCTTTGTATTGTTTAAAGTGGATTTTTTAATATTTTATTAAGCAAGTTCTTTTATTAAAGGTGAATTTATGTTGTCTTATTTGCAAGCGAAGTTTTATTTCGATTTGTTGGGATGGTTAGTGAAATCTAAGGAGATCTCCAGACGGACTACTATAAACCCAAATAAGATCGTGGCCAAAAAATCTCCAGCGAAGAATTGTAGTCACAACTGCAGCTTGTGCATGTTGAACATCCCGTAGACAAGGCCAATATAGTCTGTTCAATTGTTTCTCCGACACTGTTGGCCATGAAACAATCTAATGGAAAATTTCTTTTTCACAAACCATAAAGGAAATTTTTCCGGCAAACGCTCGTAAGTTGTCCAATCGGCCGTTGTCAGTTGGATTTGTGAGGTTCACATGGGTTCATTCCACTTCTCTTGTTACTACCATTTATAAAAAAAAAAGGGGGAATACAGTTCCCTTTTCTCTTCCTTTAACCCTTTCACCTTCGTAGCAGTCGGACTCCTCAAATTATACAGCACAACCCACTATTTTTATGGCTTTAAAAGTGTGTCCTTAGCCAGAAGTTAAAATTTAAAAGCCCTTCGTTCTTATCATCTGCCTCTGTACATATATGACATGTATGCTCTTTAACTCCGACCTCTGCATGGGGGAATGGGGAACCTTAAGGCCAGCGGGTTGCTTCCCTCATCTACTCAACTTCCCCCACCCAAAATTATTCTCCAGATGATTTCTTTTATCAAGTCCAAACCCTCTTGGCGCCATCCACTCATTCTTTTCCGTAACACCTTTACGTCATTTCAATATTGAACAGCTTTATGAGTTCGCTTTTGCCTTTAGAGTCGTTGGGGGTGGAGAGAACCATCCAGAAGCAAGTTGCAGTGGCTTCTTATGGGAAAATTTTTCATAGGAAGAGAAGGCATTCGTGGAAGAAAGAGGAACTAAACCCAAGCATTGGAGAACCATTTTTCTTTCAGTATATTATAAAACCCCCCGAAAAAACGGAAGCGTAAGCAACCAGTATAGGTGTCTCCTCTTATGAGCATCTCTTGTCGGTTCACTCACATAAACAAAAGATCTACACCCAATGACATGTTAGACAAGGCTATCTTGATCTCTACCATTGCAATTTTGACAAAACAGTGAAGCATCATCACCCTTATTTGCTCCATTACCATTTTTCATCTCCCAAGAATTGCAGCTGCATCATAGACAATGTTGTCCTCGTTCCCTAAAGGACATGAACAGCCAGTTTTAGATTTGCTAATGCTCTAGCACATGAAGCAGAAATCGTGCTCGCACCTATATATTTACACAAAAATTTAAATAACAACCACATTTTGATATAAAATTTATTGTTGATTTTGTATAAAAACATCATGTATGATGTAACTGCTGGAGCCTCGGGCCAGGTGTTACATAGAGAAACAAACCAAACAAGAGGTAAGTAAAATAAAAAATTAGATAAAGTGTGAAGTGATTGGATAAAATAATAGTAACAATAAATTAAAGTTCAACACTAAACATACACTAAATATATTAATATAACTCTAATAATAACAAAAATAACTAGACAAGTTACTACCACAAGAATTCCACCGTAATAGTAATAATGATGATACAAAAATAAAGCAACTATTACGGCCTTTTAAGGTTGAAGATAAATTCTCACATCCATTATTATTAACTTAAATAAAGAAATAAAAAGCATACGAAAGGTCAACAAATAAAAGAGTGTATTTATCTACATGTCCCCCCAAGTTAGTCCCAGATAAAAACTCTCCTCTGCGAAAATAATTTTACATTAATGATAAAATTATTAAGTACATGTATGATAAAAAAATACAATAAATATTTATACCCATTTTTATTAAAAATCGAGCTCCTAGTCAAATGGGTGGCCACCCTAGAGGCACACATCAACCACCAAAGAGGTCTAGTGCCCCCCGGACACTAAACCTATCGTCCGAGTCCACCCTCTTGTCTACATAGGGCGTAATGGATTAATGGCAATTTTGCCTCGTGCTTCTTTGAACGAGAAGCAATCAATATTAATACATGGTCTAAGAACCTTCTAAGCTACCCTGTTTAATTAGAACCACTCTAATCTTGTGATCATCACTGTAGAGTAAATCTAATTAAATTATAGCAGACAAGGGGTTAAATATTCTACATACGATTATACGTGCCTGCATAGTGTTATCCGAACACGCTAACTTTTAGATTCCTAAAGAAAAATAATAATTTTACATTAATAAGAATGTTCGTGTAGCATGCTGAGTGACTTGAAATGCAGATGAAACAACTAATCACGACATAAATAAATAAATTAATAAATAATAAGTCACAACTAAAATAAAATTCAATTGCCCAAATAAGTTACTACCTAGATTTACAATGTCTCCGTTAGTAGTATTTATACGTGCTTGTCTTTATTCTAATAGTTAAAGAATATGGTAATACCAATATTTAGTAGTACTTGCAAGCAGCATTTGTTAACCCACAAATTTAATAGTTGATTTATACTTAATAACAAACAAAATATTTTAAACATTAAAACCAAGGATAATTTATCTAATAAATAAATATATTAATGGATAGATTATTCATATCCCAACTCATAATTCAATAATTTAGTTTGTCTTATGAACTATATAAAATAGTTAGAACCATGGGCCACATGATAATAATTTATTAACTCATTCACCGGTAAATATAACCATAGCACAATGAAGATGAACATTAATACGTAAACTCAAAATCTAAACAACTAGATCAAACACCAAAGCCTCCTTTCAAACACCTCATCCAACAACCGCTATATATATATAGGGCAATACTATGGTGTGTTGCCCTCTTTTGATAGTGTACCATGTATTGTCAAATCTGGGCTGCTAGATTGAAATCGAGTGGCCTAGATTTCATTGGCGCCCCAAACCCGCCCAGATTTCATTCCCCCCTCCCCAGTCGTCGGCGTAGGTGAAGGGGCCACGGCGGGGGGCTGGAAGTCAGGCGGGCGGCGGCTAAGTAGGCGGGTGGACGGGCAGCCAAGCAGGCAGGCGGCCAAGCAATTGGGTGGGTTTGAAGAGGGTCTGGGGCACCAATGAAATCTGGGCCGCTGGATTTCAATCCAATGGCCTAGATTTGGCAGCATATGATGCGCTGTCACAAGAGGGCAGTGCACCATAGCTTTGATATATATATATAGGGTAATGTGTTGGTTAGTTAGGGGTAGAAAATTTTTTTTGCCCCGAGCTGATTTGGGTCGTCTGATTACAAGGACGGTCTAGATCTGTTTTTTTTTAAAAAAACCAAATTCTTCCTGTGACACTGGTGACCGTCGTCCCGCAGCCGCTACCACCCAGCCTTAGCCGTCGCCCGTCGTGCCCTCTGCCTCGGCCATCACCTGTTGCGGCCGCCACCTCGCCGCACGGCCACCCCCTCCTCTAGCCCATTCCTCCCCACCGATGTCGCGTATGGTCTTGCCCCACCCCATTGCGACCATTGCCCCTCCTCGACTGCCACCCGGCTAGGGCCGCGGATTGAAAGTTTTTTTTGTTGCACAGCTAGATCTAGTCGCCGCAGGCTAGGACGACCAGGTTCGACAGTGCAACAAAAAAAGGGCCGGATCTTTGGCCACGCGGCCTATTTGGCTGCGGCCGGATTTGCTGGTGGGCGGCCGACACCAGTGGGTGGCCAGACAAGGTGGCCCTGGGCCGGCCGCCCGCTGCCGGCACGACCGCGGTGGCAATTTTTTTTAAACAATTGATCTGGGCCGTCCTTGTAATCGGACGGTCTAGATCAAAGTTTTAAAAAAAATTTTTAATAAACTATAGATCTAGGTTATCCTTGTAATCAGACGACCTAGAACAGAGCTCTCTGCGGGCCTCATCATATATATATATATATATATATATATATATATATATATCCATAGAAATCCTCAATCACAATTTACTGCTCCTTTGTACCTATGACTAACAATTAAACAAACCACCCATTAACAGATACACAATTTCCCAGCCCTGATCTAACGTAACAAGTAAGATGCTTTATTATTTATTCCGTAACTAGTTTAAACATTCATGGAACATGTTTAATATTCTAAACGTGAAACAAGAACATGAGCAAGCATCCGACTATTTCCATAGACAAAAACGATCTAAATATCAATAGCCAATAATCGCTAACATAACCGCCCTGCTCTAGACTATTATATGCTGCCTAATAATAAACTTAAACTATCCTTTAGTCAGAAATATCCTAACTCTAACATATAACCACAACCAAGAAATCATGATCTAACCCTTGCACAGCCACTAAAGATGGAATAACACGCTAATAACATAACATATACTCTACCTCAGGTACACAAACAACCACTGAGTAACATGGGATAGCCTAATGACGTGTAAGATAAAAAGCTATATGCCATGAATGAGATTGCATGAGGAAGAAAAAGAAAATGAAGAGAGTACCAACGAAGAGGAAAAAAGCAGGTGGGGAAAGGAACGACGCCGACGATGGCCTGTCTAGCGTCTAAAGCCCTCCCACGAACCTCTCTATATAGACATTAAGGTTGAACTAGGATAACCATCTTAACTATAAAGATCTCTCATACAATATCTCATAATCTACAAATTCAATTCTTAAAAGATCTCACCAAAAGCTCCCCATAATTCTCTTTTACTGCAACCAAAATATCAACTAAATTCTAACAATTAACTCTAACCTTATCTCTAAGAATGAAATTTAAAAACAAATAATAGGTTAGACAATAAAAAGAAAATATAAAATAAAATACCGGTTCTTACACATGATTCTAAGAATAGAGTGTTAAAAAAAATTGAAGTTAAAGAACTAAAAAGTATATATATTCGTATTCAGGTTTAGGTATTCAATATTGGGTCGGGCTCAAGTCCACCAAATCCCAGATTGATCCAACCTGAAACACTAATCTAACCAGGATTGATCTGAAAAGAGCATGAAATAATTGAAGAAGAGGACAATGTGCTCCTCTTAAGAAATCTTAATTAATTTATTTTTTTCCTAAGTTTATGAAGGAAACGAAAACCTAATTTATATTTTGTAAATAATTTTTTTAAGGCATACAAACATTTTGAGTCTATTCAGAGTATTTAAATAAGATGGAAACTTAACCTTGTTCCAATTTAATTTACAATCAAATTAAATTAGGTTAATAATATCCACCACCTAAGAATCCAAAAAACATAAAAAAACCTCAGGTTTCATTTTAAATGTCTTATTTTTAAATGTTAAAAGACCATTTTCATCCTTTGAATATTTTACATGTTAACCGAGTAGGTAAAGATTGGCTAAAAAAACGTCAGATAAAGATAAGAGCCACATTTAGCTCCGCCCGAGAGCGAAGACAGTGCAGACGCACCCGCCCAGGAGGGAAGCCAGTGGAGACACTACTGCGTCTCCACCAGCGTCGCTCTCGAGAAGAACTAAATTTTTTTTAAAGATAAATATTAAATAAAAACTCAGATAAAAATGGATCAAAATATTATCTTAATCGATACTTAACATACTTTGGTCATATTAGTTTTGTAATCATTGTAATCATATTAGAGACTTGGTTCTGAATTTGCATAGAAAGATGAACATCATCTTCTAAAACAGATGAAAGGTATCATCATCACCTAGAAAATATCCTAGCTCATTTTCCACAGACTCTCCCATCAGACACGGCCCAACGCTTCTGAAGCATATCCACAAATTTAAGTCTGTATGACCACAAACATATATTACATTTACACCACAAATCTACATACTTCACACTACATACAAAACCAGATCTACCTGTGCATATCATTTGTTTGGCAAACTTAATGTTCCAGTGCTGATACCATGTTTGAAACTAAAACTGGTACCGGGCAGGTTGTGCCTTGCTCATCCTGTTCACCCCATGTGACTCATCGTTGTCTCGCCGGCGGTTGTTCCGGTATGCGGCGAAGGCAATGACGTAGAAGACGGCGAGGATGACGAGGACGACAATGTTGATCACCGAGACCTTCCTCCAGCTCTTCTTGATGCTGGCCAGCACGCCGGCCTTGCAAGAGCCACAGGAGTAGCAGAGTAAGGTCTGGTCGTTGCTCCACCTTGCACAGTCCGGCGAGGTCACCACCACCACGCCCGTGGTCTCGTCCCACACCGTCTCGTTCACGTACGTGAATCCGCATGCTGTCGGTGGCTTGCAGCAGCCGGACTGCAATTTCATGGATGACATTTCGGTTTTATGAATTAATACAAGACCACTCTGCTCTGCCACTACTGTATGCATCCTTGAACTCAACAAATATGAAGAATATGAGAACAGAAATTTCAAGCTCTCAACATGGGCAAGCATGGATTCAATGCTGCTGACAATCAACAAATCAAATATGGAAGAAAATAAGAATGAAGCGCTAAAAAGGAATGGAGAACTAGCAACTCCTTTTAACTGTTACAAATATCAGAAACAGAGGAATGAAGTAGAACAGTGTTACACAAACTCAAAGTTTGATTCATTTTAAGTTCAATATAAACTTCAAACCAACTTTTTATTTATGATCAAGTTAATTAATCCTGAGTTATGATCCAACAACACATGACAAATTGATGGGAAGAACATCTGATCACCTGAATTGGATTGAGACGTCGGAGGAAGAACATCTGGTCGGACTCCGGCGAGCCGAGCAGAGACCTCCCCATCTTGGCACACACCTTGGACTCGGCAACGCAGGAGCTGATCTTGCTCCAGTACTTGTCCTCCGACACGCGATCCTTGAGCCAGCTCGAGTAGTCCTCGATGTAGTAGTCGTCGTAGGCGCGGCCGGGCTGGGGGCGGCCGGAGCCGGAGGCTGTGACGGCGTAGGCGAAGACGACGAGGCCGAAGAGGGCGCCGATGACGAAGAGCATGAGGACGAGGTAGAGGCGGAGGAGCCAGGAGATGCGGTAGCATGAGCCGGCGAAGCCCATGAGGGAGATGGCCATGATGGCGGCGCCGACGACGATGATGGGCCATTGCAGGAATCGTAGGCAGTCGGTCTCGTTGGCCCTGCTGCTCAGCCATATGCCGCCGGCCAGGATGGGGATGGACAGCATGAAGGTGATGAAGTTGACGGCGCCCGTCACTGTGTTGCTCGCCCTCACCATCTCCTCCTCCTTCGTCGACTTCTTCTTTCTTGTCCTAGCAGCTACTACTACTTCTCTGTGTTCTTCCTTCTCGGTGGTGCTTGGCTTGCTGGTATGGGGATATGGAGGGAGAGCATGAAAATATCTAATGTCTGAGTGGTGGTGATGGATAGGACTTTGGAGAGAATGGTGCTTGATTGATTAAAATGATATGTATATAATAAATGTTAAGTATAGAACAATCATTATAAGTAGGTTGAATGATTATTAATTTGATTGTGTGCTTTGGATTAACAAAAAGTAAATATATTTCATAATTAGTGAGAATCAAAGCACTTCAAAAAAAAGAGAGTTTTTTAGCCATTTTGTCTCAAATGTTCTTGGATGAATCGATCAGAGTTTTTGCTGTTTAAACTTTGGCTTATATGTCCGGACTTATGTAATCACTCGCTATAAATTAGTAAAACATGACAAAATGTCGCAGATTTATAACCGTACTAGAGATGAACTTTAATTTTTTCAATAATTTTTTATTAAATAATGATATAGATTATATTGATCTCATATCTTTGAGATACACTCCCATTTTAAAGATAAATTCAAATTAAATAAGAAGATAGAATATAATAATTTAATTAGTTTTTTTATTATATTTTGATTAGTTGAATATCCTCTTTTTCATTAGCGTGCTCCTTTTCTCTTTATTAATACAACATTCCGCAACTATATCCGTTAAATAAAATAGATTATAACAATGTTATATTGTAAAAAATACTATGATTTTATAAATAGGCTCTAATTGATCGAAGAAACAAACTATAATAATTTATTTTATTTTTTTAAGTTTTGTTATAAATTTGACTAATTAAATCTCCTACCTTTTCGTAAGGGTATGATTTTTAACTCCCCTTTAAAGCTTTCTTATTAGTTAATCCATTAATTCGAAGCTACACAATATGTTGTGCACACACTTGTTTTTGTTTTTTAAAAAAACATAAGATTTAAATAATCTGAGGGGTGGGAAGGATTATTGTATAATTAGTGATCAAGCCACTAGATTATAAATAAATAAATAAATAAATAAAGAGACGTCTGGATGGTTGGAGGTAGTGACGTTTGTTTTCTTGGACATCTGGGTGTTGTAATGGATAATGGACTCAGGGTAAGGTGAAATCATGGGCATGGCACCAATTTGATCTGAATTAATATTATAGTCCTTCAAAAGAGAGCTTTTGACACAAAGCAAATTAGTACAAAAAATAGAACCTGAATCAACTTGAATATATGACCAATTTACACAAGTTCTTTTTATTCAGTCAAATCTGTTAACATGTAAAACTAGCCTAAACCAAAAATCAAATGTGAAACTTACAGAGGTGAAATTTCTGTAACTCCTTGCCACCACCAATCAAATTGGGCAAACACCCAGACAACTATGATTCAATGTCTGAGGATTGCCATAGAAACGATACTCGTAAGACGGACAAACAAGCAAGCCCTTCAACCCTTGTTGGGATAACTTACATTTGATGGTGCATACAAGTCAAACTTGTCATCAGAATATAGTTCTACAAATTCTGCACAACCAAGCTCTTAAAAAAATTATAACCTTGCAACCTTGTTGAAAATTTTCTCCTGTATGAGCACTTTGAAAACCAAGAACAAAAACTATCTGGCAGTAGGTTTGATAACTGAATCGTCAAAAGAAGCATACGGTTCCAATCTTTCGAAGTCCTGAGAACCAGCATTGCCAGGAGAATCTATTGAAATCCTTGATAACACATCCGAGTTCCCATCTCGTCCAAGAGCGGAGCCGTTCTCAATGGACATTGCCTCCTGAATATCTTTTAGAACTTCTGAAATAGATGGCCTATGGCTCCCACAGGGCTGGACACACAACATTGCCTTCTCAGCAATCTTCCACACTGATTGAATATCGAAGTTGTTTCGTAATGAGGGATCAATTATTCCATGGATATTCCCACTTTCAACATGTGATTTTGCCTGCAGATATCAAAACAACAGAGAAAAGGCATGCTAAATGAGATAAGAACAGAACCTAAGCTAAAATAACAGGATTCCACCTATAAGAGCATATTTGTGCAATATTTACTTGAGTTCCAGAACCTACGTGAACAATAAGTAAGGTCCCAAATTTACCAGAGACCATGGGCAAGATTTATCCAGTTTGTTGTTTACTAATTTAAATTTTAAGAAAAACCCCAAAAAATAATTGCATAATTTTATCATTTTATGACTCCATGAATTAAAAGAATTGAAAGCAACAATCTCATATAGGATTGGTAGTTGTTGAACAACATTCAAATGTTCAGTTGAGAGAAATTTAAAATGAAGAAGAGAATTTACACTGGCACTTAACATTAATCATCCTAAAATTTGCACTCTACGTCCAAATGTTTTCTCCCTAAACTATAACAAGGTCGATAACATAGGTTTCTAGCACACATGCCTCACCAAGTCCAACTAATTGCAAATAGTCATCACTGACTCTTTCGAGCAGCACAAACATACTGAGATAAATGACAATGGACACATTGCTGGATCACATACTCAGTTCAAACATGGGTAAAGATGATAATTAAAAGAAAACAGTGGTTTCCAACCTTCAAGATGTCTCAGGGAGGACAAGAAATTGTTTCCAAAAACACCAGGTCAGCATACATGCCATTGCCAAACACTACTTTTTACTTATTAGAAGCACAAACAAAATTTGTCTGCAACAACTTCATTACTTTACCTCTTTATAAAATGTTTAAAAAGGAAAAGGTATAAACCAAAAAATGTGTAATTTAGGCCATCCTCAAGTTGTATCTGGACACTTCAAGCTTCACTTTCTATTTAAACCTATTTTTAGTATTTGTTCACAGTTTAATTATTTACAAAGAAATGATCCAAAAAATTCATTTACAGAGAGTGATAAAGGTACTGACCCACATGACTATGTTACGAAAATTAGCACCAAAACTTTCATTTGATATAGCTTCACGACCAGATATTAGCTCAAGAAGAATGACACCAAAACTGTAGATATCACTTTTGTCTGTTAATTGTTGAGTGACATAATACCTGCAATGAGAACAAACAAAGTAATCTCATCCAAAAATCAGTAAAGTTCAAACATATCAGAAAACAAAAAAAAGTTCTCTGTCAGTGTCCATATTGAATCAACTTGATGATAGTGCTAAGACATACTCTGGATCTAGATATCCTACAGTTCCCCGAACCATACTCGAGACATGGGTTGAGCCTTCTACTGCAAGTTTTGACAAGCCAAAATCTGAGACTTTTGCTATCATTTGCTTGTCAAGAAGAATATTGCTGCTTTTGATATCTCTATGGATGACAGCAGGAACACATCCTGTGTGAAGATATTCTAGACCTAGAATCAATAAAGTGGAATCAGTTTCACTGCTTCTACTTCTTTTATTCATTTTGAAAATAAAAATGATCCAACCTTTAGCGGCATCATGAGCAATCTCCAGACGCTTCATCCAACATATTGTCCTCTCTCGATTGTATGTACCTGTCAGTTTTATCAGTAGTGATATGCTAAACTAAATTTTCAGCAAAATGTAGACTTAACCAAATAAGGCAGGAAAAAAATGAAAGCATAAAAGTATTACCGTAAAGGTGCTCCTTAAGCGTCCCATTATGCATAAACTCATACACCAGAATATTTGTTCCTTCCTCTTGGCAATAACCAAGAAACTGGACAAGATTTCTGTGGTGAATTCTTGAAAGAAGAGAAACCTGAAAAATTGAAATGTTGGATTCATGTTTTCACAGTTTTACAGAAAATAGACAAGACAAGTACTTATTACAAACTAGTATGACTTTAAAAAATTTTGGCAAATGAAATTGGGAACATGCTCTCAGAAGTGGTTCCTTATTTTATACCTCATTTTGAAACTCCCGCTTCCCTTGGAATGAATCAGTTGATAAAACCTTTACCGCAATTTCATTTCCATCTTTTAGTTTTCCATAGTACACCACACCAAATCCACCAGATCCAATTTGTTTCCGAAATCTTTCAGTTGCGTCTTCAAGTTCAGATAACCCAAAATGATGTGCAGCTTCTGTGGCAGTATTGCTACGAGAAGAAACCAGCTTCTGAGGAAGCATCGCAGTCTTGAGAACCTCTATAATTACCATAAGTTGAAAAATGAAATTTGGAGTAAAATTACCATAACTATATAAAGACAGAAAATCATGAGAAGTAAAAAAAAGATAAATTCTGCCCATACCTTCTTTAGAGTATCCCTTGAAATTCCAGCATCTACAAATATAACAAGCAAGAATTGCTGCAAGGATCACAACAACAGCAGCTGCAACTGAGATAATGATTATCTTTACGTTGATCATTGTTTCTTTCCGACAGTGAAGATCAATGTTCCCAGAAAGGCTGTCCAATGAGAAAACTTACGATAAAACTCAAATCAAACCCAATAACCTAAAACTTATAGTGCTTTGATTTTCTTAGTTTTTGTGGTAGATCAATATAGTTATTTTATAGGATTAAGGATGGACACAGTTTGTCATGCTAAAAGATTCAACCAGCAAATAAATTAAAAGCAACATGCAAAATTGACCTTCTACACCCAAACCATGGATGGAGTATGCTAGATATTAATTTTATACTTTCTTATTTCCATACAGTCTAATCTAGATTAGCACAATACAACAAATTACCTACTTCATAACTATATTCATGTTGATAAGGTTGCAAGACATTGCCCCAGCCAATAAGTTATTCTGTATGTACCTGCACAAAGATAAAGAACACTTCAGCTGGGTATTTCATTCAACTCAGTAGGATGATCAAATAATAAAACAGCACAAAGACCATAATATCTTACAGTTCACTTAGGTTTTGTAGCTTCAACATGGATGACGGGACAACCCCAGTGAATTGGTTGTTCTCAAGATGACTACAATAAGAGGATGAAAATAATTAGTCATTATTTTTTTGATGAATAAATTAGTCGTTATTGCCAGGTTAAAATTTGACAAGATAACTGAGACCTAAACTAAGAAGGAAGCACCACATACATGCTTCTTAAACTTGGGCACCCACTAAAATCTGGTATGGAGCCTCCCAAAAAGTTCCTGTCGAGCCAACTGCAAAACAAATAGTGAATAGACAAATCTCGTACATTAATTGATGGATTTATACCTGTTATTGTACAATGCAATTTGAGTGCATCTTACAGTTCAAGTAGACCAGTCAATTTTGTTAATTCCAAAGGAATGTCTCCACTCAAATTCTTCCCGGATAAAAAACTGCCAGTAATTGGTTAAATTATTTAGCTATAAATGCACTTTAATGTGAACTAAGAATGAATAGAGAGTAAAGGAATTGACAGAGTAGTTGATTCTCTCACATTGAAACAACTTTCGGCTGTGGATCTGAGTTACATTGCACCCATGACCATGGAACAGGTACACATGGATCACCACCCTCATTTGCCCACTCAGCTAGTGGGTAATGAGAAATTAAACTAGCCATTAATGCAGCTGGAAAGCATAAATTTTCCATATTAGAACTCATCAAAAACATCATCAGAAAATTTGAGTCAGTTCATTTTGAGGCCTACAAAAGTACCATCTTGGGAGCCAAAGTTTATCTCGATGTGCCTACTTATTTCCATAGCATTCAGTAGAGGTCCACGAAATGAATCATTTGTTTGTACAAAGGTGAAGGTTAAAACAAAGGGGAGAGAAATGTTGTTAAACCCAGGTTCATACAAGCGGTATCTTGCTTTAGCATTTTCTTCTACATTAACAATGGCTTTGCTAATGTCAGGATGTCCTGGAAGCACGAGCTTAAACTTCCTTGTTTCAGTCAGATCCAAATCTTCTATCTCAGCGAAGTAGCAAACTGCCCAGCCGTTCCCAGGAAATCCATCCAAATTTAGCCTATAATTCAACCTTCCATCAGTTCCAACCACGGCTGTTTGCATTACTTTCTCAGGTGGTCTATCATCGAATGCTACATCAACTGTTTCAGACGTGGAGATGTTGGTAGTTCCAGCAGCAACATCAACAAGATAATTGGCCTTTTTCAAAGTATCAGACACCCATATGCGGTCGAATGGGTCATCCGGATATCTATATAGATGAAGTCACACATTAAAGAAGCACACAAAGAGTGGAATTTTGACAAATTAAAAGCTTGATCACCCTAATCCTTAAGCTGAAACTCTAACAGAGAATACTTAAAGGGTAAAGAATAACACACTCCAAAGAATTGTCCTGCATAAAATGCTACTTCCAGTCACCAGTAGCTCCATAAATATTAAGTTAAAAAAAACACATTGAGATAACAAACAAATATAATTTAGAAAAGAAGTAGGAAGCTCTTCACTATCATGCATAGAATTGGCAAAGTGCTGATTTTCATGCCACCAAAGATCTAATTATTAGTGAAACACGCCAATAACACTGACATATCCATCAGTCCGACATATAATAACAAAATAGAAAAGCCTAACTTCTGCCAAGCATCATTATAGAAGAAAATAAAATTGCAAGAACTTAATGCAAACCTGATTGGTTCATCACTCTGAGCACCAAAATTAATTCTCGCTGAGACAAAGAGGTGATAAGTCATCTCAAACTCTGATAAATATAGAGAGTCATTAAATGGGCGAAGCTCAAGTGTAGATATAAATGGCTGCCCTGTTGTTGAATTTGATAAACACACACTAATAGTAGGTGTCTGAGCCAAGAATATCAACTCTCTCATTTCTACTGTGTTAGCATTGGATATGACCACAGTCCACCAGTGGGTTGGACCAAGAGAAATGTCAAACTTTGGATATACGTCACTGTTGTCAAAATTCCCATACAAGAAGGTAGCTCTAACAAGGTATCTTGTTCTGGCTGTAACATTCAATGCATAACAGTATTTCTTGTTATCTGGAGGAAAATACCTCACTGTAGTATACTGTTTGCGGTTTTCTCCTGGAACTGAAATGTTTGCCGTCTGACCAAATGCAATTTGATCATCAGGAACCCATACAAGCCCAATCTCATCAGTATAACTTTCTGCACCCCCACAGTCGATGCTTGTAAAACCTAAATGAACATGTCAGATCAGAAGTGGCATGACTATGGAGGATGGATTTGATAAAAAGTTTAAAAAGAGAGATGATTCTTAAGAAAAATAAAAATTGTGGAATCAAATAAATTAATATGATGCATGATAATTTCTACATCAAATAAATTACTCCCCCACTGAATTTAAGTCTGCATGTATCAACTGTTCTCCTAGTAGTTCTTAATTGAGTAAAGAGGGGGGGGGAAGAATACTTGCAGGCAAGTTAGGTTCTCAACAGCGTCTCAGAGCATAGTGGCAGTTCAAGAGTTATAGAAACAAAGACACTATTGAAGTTTTTTTCACACATTGAGAAGTCTAGCACAATCTCATGAATAATTTCAGTATAGCACTGAGAAGTAAAACACCCCCCACCAGACAGTCATTTCTAAAAGCACAGTGTAAGGATTGTGATAATTGAATTCCACATGCCATTATTGCAACTTACAAGTTTTCAACAACTAAAGGACAAAAATTCCATGGTTCACCCACAAAAAGGCATCAAATTTCCAAAAACCAAATATGTAAGTATACTCTACACACACACACACAAGAAAAAAAACTAGAGAAAAAAATGGTTCATAGAAAAATGGAAAGAAAAGAAGCAGCTTACCAGGCATTTGAGCACTAACACAAACCAACACAACCCGAGAAAGAATAAGAAGCGCAAAGCCGAGATGGGTCACTCCCATCTTTCTCAAAGATGTCAGCACCTCACTCTCCGCTGATCTCTATATCAAACATACCACTTCAGAATCCAAACGAAGAAAACCCAGATAGGAAGAGAGAGACAGCAAGAAGTCCCTTTTCCATCAGAACTGCAATGTGGGGTGCAACAGTCACGGCCCCGGCAAAGGCAGCCAGTGGTAGCTTTTGGAAAAGCAAAGTAGGCAGAGAAAGATAAAAAAAGAGCAAAGTGGGAAGCTTTTGAGCGTCAAAGCAATCGTCTTTCCAATGCGTTTCTGGGTACTGCTTCGTCTCGTGGCCCGTGAACACAGTAGCCACCACCAATGGTTCAATATTGTCTCTGGAGTCTAGTCTAGACTCTCTATCTTCTTCCTCCCTTGGCGTCAAGGATGAGACCAAACAAATAACAATGGCACGCCACCATCACCATATGCGAGATTCCCATCGTTTAGCCACGTTGGTTGAAAGAACTTCATGGTTAAGATTTGTCAGAGTGGGTAGTTCCAAAAAGGATGGTAGATTTTTTATATATTAGATTCTTGTTGTTGTTCGGTCAATCCAAGGTGTGTGGGGTCAGGGACTTTTTTGGGTTAAGAATTAAGATAAATAATGTTCATGGTCTAAAATTTTTGGCATCTCGTATGGAGAGTGGAAATAACTCTCTTGCTTCCATTTAATTAAGTTTTTGTTAGAAATTACGACCTTATAATTATGATTGTAAGGTTATTCATTTAGTTTAGTTTTTTTAATAAATGGATAATTTTGTTTAAGGTTGTAACAAGATGTCATACAAGTTTTGGAAGGTGAATGGAAATCATGCCCACAATTCGCAGTACATCTCAGTGCACCGCTCCTGTTGAGGCTTCGTCCTATAGTTATAAAAATCAGAAGTTAATGTTGAATCAAATTAAAAAGGTGTCAATCAATCGAATCAATTCATTAAAAATAAAACAAAAATTAATTTATTTAAATGGTTCAAAATTGATAGGTTATTAGTTATAAAATATATTATTTTTATATTATGATATATATTATATTTTATGGTTATTTTTATAGTTTTTTAAATTTTTTTTAAAATTATTTAGAGTTAATTATTATTTTTTACTTAAGTTGGATTGTATCAACTTTTAATTACACGAATGTCGCGGATTATTTCTTTACACTTGATTCTCTCTCACAGCTAACACACCGCCCCTCCTTCACCCCCGCCTAGTTCACCCCTCTTCGCCCGATTGGCTCCCTTTCAGTTCTCCCCCGCCCAGTTGTCGTTGCCACCTGTTGCCGCCCCCTACGTCAGCCACCCACCCAGTTCGCCCCCCACCGTCACCACCCACTATCCCCCCAAGTCGTCTACCTCCGTTGCCCCCTATCTTGGCTGCTCGCCATCAGTCCTCCCCTTATCGCGCCAAAGTCCACCGATTCACAGATCTGTTCAAATTGGGCATGGGCGGATTCACGATAAGATTTTTACAACGACCGATTTACATACTTTTTAAAGTAAAATCCTTTCGATTCAATTTAAATCAGCCAATTCCGAGCCGCAGATTTTTGCAACCATGCGGCAAGGAGACTAAAACTAAAAATTTAAAGTACACTTAGCATCAAAATCAAAATCAGCTGTTATACACCTAGTGCTATTTACTCTCGAGCGCATAATTAACAAAACATCAACGCAAGCTTACAACATAATTTAACAAGGCAATCCATCCGTAGATGAAGTTTCACTGCCGATTCCATCGCGTTTATACATTCACTAATTCACCTAAGATTTGAGTACAGAGTCTGCTGCAAATCATGTTATTCATGGCTGCATTTGGTGCAGGTTGACATCAAGGAGGGGATGGATGCTTGGACTATGGTCCTCCATGTTTGGGATGGTTTGGTGGTGAAGGCTGTGGGATGTAAGGTATGAGAGGAGTGCCATGCTCAATGGGCCCTGATTTTATTGCAGCTTTGGCACTTGGTGAGGGGATCAACGAGGTGGTAGTCCTCCATGTTGATCTTCCCTCCAACATCTTTCCTGGTTTTGCAGCTTTGATCATACATGTTCTGCACATCATAGACGAGTTTTTGTTGGAGAATAATGGGTATCCATTACATTCCGTAGCCAAGAAGCTCATAAGTTTTTAATTTACCTTCAATTTTCGGCTGATAATGGCTGCCGGCATTTCTCTTCCAAGGCTGGGAAAAGCTGGTCAAGGAATAAAAAATGGCTATTTGTCACAAGGCAAAGATTAGAATACTGTTCTACGAGCATGGGATAAATGCTATACAATATAGCATTTATGTACTTCCGAAGAGTTTAAAGAATCATAAGGGATAAATGCTATAAATTAGTAATTATGTACTTTCAAAGAGACTATAAAAGCATAATGTTGGTTGATTAAGAAAAACAAAACGAAGCTGACTAAATAAGTTATTGTTGTGTATAAACAGAATAGGATTTGATGTAGCAAATGTTGCATAAACCAACAGCCTTCTCATTGATCTAAATAACTACAATCAATAGAATTTAACTGATCGTTACTGTTATACTTTATAGACTCCACTAATTATATATAGTCATTTAGATTAATGAAAGGTTGCTACAACGGATTTATTATAGCATTTACGATAATAAATTCAATTTCATTCAAATTTTTTTGTGCACTAACCTAAAGCTTCAGGCAAATTAATGGGAATAAATCATCCATATAATACTCAGTTAAACTCCGGTGGCCATCGAGGGAATGGTCAACCCTTCGTGAGGCCTTCCTCAAGAGGATCATTACAAAATTTCAAGACAATAGACAATTTCTATATATTTGTGATTCTTCCATCTTGGAAGTGAGCCATTCATATTTTAACAAATTATTGACTGCAAAAAATGCAAATTATTTTATAACATTTTTTTTTTTAAGACAACCTCTCATGTAACACATTAACCTTATAACGGCTCCAGGAGGGAATTAAACTCTACCCACTTCTTATCCAACTCATTAACCTTATCTTTTAACACTACACCACGGCCTAAAATCTATTTTATAACAATTGAAAACTAAACTATTGACCTTCACACATAAAAATAAGTCAACTTTTCATTTATACTTCCTTTTTTGACTCATGACTCTAATACAAATGAGGACAGTTACTTTAGAAAAGGTATAGTTAAGGGAGCTTTAACTACCTAGCATATGCTCTAACTCAATTTCCCCTTTTCCTTAGGTCTTTTTTCTTAGTATTCAGTGTCAAAATAAGTAGAATTTTATCACCTAATAACTAAGCAATAGTACAGCTAACATTGCTTGGTAAAAAAGAGTATAGCTAATATCAGTGACAAAATATTTATACTGGGTGCAAAGAACTATTGTGCAATAGAATCAGTACATTGATTGACATACCTTCTCACTCAGCAAAAAGGCCAAAGAAAACCAGAAGAGGATATGACACAAAAGGAATCCAATTCCATGCTAGGAAATGTACCTGAAAGTGGAGATGCTCTGGTTCCTTTTGTAGCTACGGCAAAATGGGTGCACAGAGCCGTGGCTGCAGCCAAGAACAGATACATCTTCCTCATCTTCACATACACCTTAGTTGTTAACAACTACCCAGGCCTTCCACATATTAAAGCCCCTTATAAGCTGAATTTAACCATACCCATCAATCATTTCCATATACGATGACCAAATTCCTTCTTTGATCTGCCACAAAAAAGAAAGCGCCAAAAGCCCATAAATACTTGGATCAGAATTCAGACCGTTTTTGTTTTTCTATTTGCTATGGTCCGTGCATGTGTGATTTTGATAGAGAAGAGGGGAGGGGAAGTAAATGAAAGAGTAAATGTTTGAAGGTGGTGGAAAGCGAGCCGGGTCAGGGTGGTCAGAACTTGAAGGGTGGGCACGCCAGTTTACAGAAGCAGAGGATTGGGAACTTTTAGTTCTTGTCTCCTGATCATGATGATGATCAATTCACAACAGATGAAAAAAAGATGTTCTATCGCCTGGCCTTCTTGGTCTGTTTGGTATAATAGATGAAGGGAGAAAGTAAAATAAAAAGAATTAAGAAAATAATAATTATTTTTCTATTATTTTCACTCGCATGTATGATTAGAAACAAAGTAAAATTTATAAAACCAATTCTAGCTTTTTTATCATTTCCTTAGCATTTTTTGTGGGAAAATAGTTATGAAAAACTAATTTCTTTTCCCATATTTTCTTACAAACCAAACAAACACAAACACAATTTTCTCTCATTTTCACAATCGAACTAGACAACAAAAAATAAGTTTTAATTAATAAATTAGGAGGTTAAGTGAAAATCGACCTCATAGTTTAACTTCGAGGGCGAAACGGCTAACCGGGTATTTCTTACCATTTAAAGGTCACTTTGTGCAGTCTTTTTTTTTTGGAGTTCAAATTCGCCTACCTGTTTAATACATTAAGAAAGAAGTTTTGATAGCAAGTGAATTTTCTTGACATTTATGGAATCTGTAACCCCATCAAAGTTTTATATCAATGCAACAAAATTTTAGAGTTTTACTAATTAAGTATTTTGGGCAAGTCATAAGGAAAACTTAACCATTTAACCATTTAATTGCTATAGATTTGATAATGAGACTAGTCTGTATGCATGGGGGGTGAGTGAGGAGTTACGTTCTTGATAGCATTTGACCTGGCGGACAAACTTATTCCCGTTATTATGAATCTTCACAGCATCTCAGAGTCAGCACATGTTACCCTGATCTTTTCATAAATTTCTTTTATAAGAATTCAAGTCTTCCCGGTGTTTGCCTTGTTGACGGATCCCCTACTCAAGAACCCAACTCTCTTTTCTGGTCATTCTGCTGGTGGATAGAGGAGCAAGATTGAATTGGGCTTTTGAAGATTTGAGTGAACAATTTGGAAGAAACTGTGTTCATACCGTTCTACGGAGTAACTATGTTCATACCGTTCTTCGGGAGGATGGCCTGTACTAATTGGATCAGTGGCAAAGGGATGATTGGAGTTCATGTTGGGTCTTGATGTTTAGAGCTGCTGGATCAATCTTTCTGGCTATACTCGTAAAATGATCATGGCGGGCTCTTTCTACATGTAAACCATTACCCAGGTACTTTGCACAAAAATAAGCGAAAGCCGTCGACGAGCACAAATATATAGTCGCCCTTCGTAAGCGCAATGCTTTCACGTGAAATTGTCTCAAATATTTGACGTTCAAAAGAAGTGAACCAGCGATAGAATGAAAGAATTCTCTAATGGAATACGCAGGTCCTAATATTGAATGTGGAAAGCATATAGTTCATACAGTCATCAGCAATTCAGAATTGCATTTTGCAAACAAAAAAACTGAACATTTAAGTATGTAGTAGACGTTACATGCTTCAACAGAGCTTCAAATACACGAAAAGAATATATGCAGAGTATAGAATTGACATATTACAGGGACCAATTGTAAATATACGTGGTCATCGACTGACTTAAGTTCTAGCTGCTTGTCACTTGTTCAAAAGACAATCTTATTCGGTTTCGTGCATTGGCAGCACAACATGGTGCTGAGATTGCGACTGCACATTTAATAGGAGAAATAAAAAAATATATAAAAAACCAAAAAAGACCATAAAAGAACTAATAATCTCTATAAGCAAGGCAAAATCAATGTCCCAGCCTAGTTGGTAAAGTGTAGATGTTGACAGCAAAAGATCACTGTCGAGCAATAACACTTGTTTCTATAAGCGATGACACTGCTGTTGAGCTCAACTTATTTTCATAATCGTTGCACATACAAAGATATATATAATTTACCTAAATATAAAACACAAGCACATAAACAAATAATTTACATTCAGCATTACGCCAAACAGCCGACAAGCCTTTTAAAAAGGTATAGCATTAGAAAACACAATCGTTTGACAATGGACAAGCTTAAGACTTTCTCACAAGTAACATTTAACAACAGCAAAACCAAGAAGATAATTTGTTGCACCAAAAAAGAGAAAAGAAACAAAATGTTAAACTAGAAAACTAAATCGGGAAATGGACTAAAAATTGAATATAGTAGGAACTATCTCCAGCAGAGGAGGATACAACTACAAAGAGGCAGAAACGAATCTTGCAAAAGATTAGACAAAATAGTCTGCCATTACATTCCCATTCCTTTTCAATAAAGGAAGTAGTTACCATACACTATTTAACTCAAAGAAACCCACAGTTATATTTTCAGGTGCCCACAAGTTCGAGCAGCCAACAAACTATCTCACTTAAGTAGTTGTCATCATTAAACTTTCAATACTACAATAAAATGTAATTCACATATTTATAAACAATTAAATTCCACTAAGAAACGACATCTTCTAAAAATATTTTTGGTTCAAATTTATACTAATGTGTGAACTTTACTTAGCATTAACCCAACTAGGATTTCACACATACTAAATTAGTGTGTGGGGGATTTTAGGACAGGCAAACTTGCACCGAAAAGAAAAAGAAGAAGAAAAATAAAACACTAAGCTGTAAATGTGCTATCACTAAATCAGCAGAACAAAAAAAAAGGTAAATTAATTTTGAATCTTTTTATTAGTAAATAAATAACATAATATGATATTTTAGGGCAAAAATTGGATGGGACAAATGCTCCCTCTATGATTTTGAGAAATACAAAATCTAAATTCAACTGGAATGACAGAAAAGGATCCATGCCTCATATCCTAATAATTGGCATCAGGTAGATTATTATGAAGATGATTTGCACATATAATATTCTAACATTATTAATGATTGTCAAGATACACTAATTTTGTTAAAAAATTTTGACATATAGCCTACCATACTATCATGACATGCAAAAATAAATTGCAAAAGCTAGCTAAAATTCTACTCAAACAAATATTCTAAAGAAAAATCTTAAAAACAGGAAAAAAGAATAATGTAAGAATATTCTTGACATTAAATGACAGCACGTACCTCAGAATAAAACATTGAAAATAGCAAAAAAAATTAAAAATACAATAAAAACATAACAAAAGTGCCGACAGAATATGCCACTTTTTTCATTGCATACACTGTACATCATCAATATTTATTTTCTAAAATGAAAGCAGTGTTATTCAGTGAGAACAGAAGACTCCTAACCTGGCCTAACATGTGGACAAACTGAAAAATGTTCTATGATATAAAACAAACTCCCAAGTCTTAATTACCCCTCATGTTCTGTGAAATAAAATCCCATCAATAACTATGTCTAGGCTTCCAAGAAAAATTTGGATATGGAATCTATTGATTCTATTTAAATACTTGTTTTTCTAAAACATAAAGGAAAACAAGAAAATTGCATATTAGCTTATTAGTACAAAAGGTCCCCTATTGATCAAATCATCCCCCCCCCCCCAAGACACCAACATTTGTTTCCAAAGGAAAAAATTTGCCCTCAAACTAGATATCCATACTTTTAATTCCAAATGTTCATATAAGCGCAAGCCAGCATATGAAGTAATAAACAAAAATAAATAAACACAGGCACTCACGTCATTTTATGTGTACCAATTACGATGGAAAGATATCAATACCCCAGTTTGGATGAAATCAGCATATCAAAATCACAGCAATAAAAAAAAATGTAGATAGTACAAAAAAACATCTAATATGAGCTATACCTGAGGCTGAATATAAGTCATTCCTTGTGCATAAGAGCTCTGGTGAACTATATGCTGCCACAACCAAACATGAAGTATTATGAGTTGACATGATAAGTTAGAAATATTAGATAGAACGAAAAAGGTCACAGTCAAGAAAATGGCGTAAATCAGGCAACAAAGACCAGAACGGCTCAACGCATAGGCTCAAATTCACGGCCAAAATACCAAACAAACCAACTATAAATGTTTCATAGGAGATTTCAGTCAATTATATGCATAAGATCTGCAGTTGAGGGTGTGAAAGTTTCCAAAAGCAAAAGCATAATCACCACACAGTTACCTGGTTGTCAATGCCAGGTTGAACACCAACAACATCACTCCTCATAGAACCATCCCCAGCTTTAGAGGTCCCTTTACTGTCGCCCTGCTAAAAATGGAAAAAAGGCACCCACAATTGAAGCACTTTTGCAACCAATCTACCAGAATTTTCAGAAGAACAGAAATTACCACACATGCATACCTCCATCTGCGAAACCCCACAAAAATTCCCCAATCAGCAGTTGCAAAAACAAAGAAACATATCAGTTCATGTAAAAGCACACAAAAAAAGAATTACGCGACAAATGAGAACACGACTTCTTCAAACCTCGCGAAATTTCTGCAGGTAGAGCTTGAGAGGTTCGATGTAATCCTCGAACCCTAGAGTCGCCATTGCCCAAAGCAGGTCGTCGCCATTGATTGTCTTCCTCTTCTCCCTCTGGCACTTGTCGCTCGCCCTTCACCAACCACAAACAAAAAAAGTCGCAACCCCTAAAAAAAAGATCAAATCTTTCCACCGAACAAAACCCTGAAATTATCAAAAACAAAAAAATAAAAAAACCCAACTCGCTGGTGATGAAGCTGATGAACTCGGAGACGCACTCCTGCATCGTCTCCTTAGCGTCCTTGGCGATCTTCCCGTTGGCCGGCAGCGCCTTCTTCATGATCCGGCTGATGTTGGCGATGGGCAGGTACCGGTCCTGCTCCCGGACCCCGGACGACCCGCCCCCGCCTGCGTCGCCGCCGCCGCCGCCGTGATCGCCGCTCTCGTGGCTGACGCCGCCGGGGCTGGCCGGGTGGGCGTCGGACATACCTACCTACCTACCTGCACAGAGAAACCCTAGCTGGGCGCTCATCGGCCATGGGAGAGGCGCAAGGAAGGAAGGCGTGTGTACCTACCTCGACCCGGGGGGAATTGGCGGCAAAGAAGGGAGGAAAGATTGAATCTTTTTTTTGTTTGTTTTTTGATTTGTTTCGTTTGTATTTTTTTTGGGACGGAGCGAAGGTGTGGCGGTGTAGATCTGAGGAAGGGAAGCGCAGGAAGCAGAGGATCGGAGGGTGGAGAGAGGGAGAGAGGAGGACGCTTGATGTTGCTCTGGGCTGCTCCTCCCTGCCCTATCCTCGCCGTTGGTTCTCCACCACCATTCCCTCCTACTTTCTCCTCCCCCATCCCTATATATTTATATATAATTTTTTTAAAAAAGAAATTTATATAATTAATATTTAAAATTAAATTAATAAATAATTAATTATAAATAGAGCTTATATTACTAATTTCGTATAACGTTAATTTCTTGTTTATTAATTTTGTGTGCTTCATCTTATAATAAGTCGATGCCTATCAAATTTTTATATTATTATGTTTATCAAGTTTTTATATCTTGTATAATTGTCTATCAATTATTTTTAGATAATTATACATGAGATAAGAGGATATTATATATACAATATCTTAAGTTTATTTTTATTAAGAGATTTTTATTATTAATAACTATTAGGTGTGGGTCCAGAATTAACCACGAGAATGTAGGAGAAACTAAACAAATCATCTAAACTATTAAGTGTCAACCACGAGAAAAAACTGGGAGAAAACCAGAAAAAACATCCAGATATATTATATAATAGAAGTAAATAGATATATTGGCTATTGAGTTTAGATGATATCGTGACATCATTTTGTTGCCCGGACTTGAAAAATTACTCAGTTATCTAAATTATAACCAATTAATCATTATACATTAAAAAAATATTTTTCTAATTAATTTAGTTGTTTTTATTTCGGGGCATCTAATTTGATAGTTATAAACAAAGATACTTGGCAATTTTAAAGTCCCGAGCACTCTCTAGCAGACTATATAATTTAAATTCCTCAATGTAAAATCCTTTTCCAGACCACTTTATGTTAAACCAACTATTCGAGCGCAGGATTCTCACCCCCGCGAGTCGCTTCTTTGAGTTGAATTAGAGTCAGTACGACTGAGGCGCCCTTGTCGTACGAAGAAACCGTGTAATAAAAATAAAATATTGCAAACAAAGAATAATACAGAGGAAATTTTATATGGTTTTTTAAGATTCAATTTGAACCCCTAAGTTCACCGTGAGTTGATATTCACAATTTACTAATTTTTAATTCTTTTACGATTATAAAACTTGGTGGATTTTTACCATTTTAATCCTTTGACTCTATACATAATTTGTCCTTTGAAAAAATTTCAAATCTAATCCTCGAGTGCTCTAATGATGAATAGACTCTATGGACATGCCCCGAATGCGGGAAATAGGTGGGGTTCCAAGCTTTATGCAAACTGGAGTACAAAGAAATCTTAAAATAAATCCTAAGTTGAAATTTAGGTTGAACCAAATTGAATTGGGCTCGTTCTACAAGCTAACTTGTCCGTTTATCTGACTTTTGAGTTGGGCGAGTATGAGGCTGGTCATTAACAACACTCACAAACGCGGTCAAGCCAGGCATACCATAATGGGTCTTGGACCCAATTATATTCCAAACATTTCTTCACGGAGTTCTCCTTAGCATGACCGGGTCCTCTCCTTCACAATGCTCTTGGCATGCAGGACTCCTCCGGTGATGATATCAAAATCTCGAAAGCAGCAAGGTAAGCCCCACTTCCCTTCATCATGGATGGGTGGCAAGGGAGACGGCTTGGCCTTGGTTGTGACAAAACTCTTGTGGCAGCCTGTCTGCTTTAATCCTCCCAACGGGGCAGGAAACACCTTCCTTATTTATCGACTTTGGCAGCAATACGAAGCAAGGCCTTGGATGTCACGAACCCGCAGCAAGTCGGTTATCTTTTGGCTTTTGTGTTGTGTGTAAAACCCGTGACTCAAGTAAGAGTTTTACATTAGCAAACCAATTAATTCAACCGTTTGTTTGAATCAAATCAGTTTCATAACCCGCATGCTGAATCAAAATTAGCCGTGTGTTATGAGTGATAAGGGTTAAGTGTGCCTGAGTATATGATGATAATGTCAGAAATATGATAAGAAATTCGTTATCAAAGTATATGACAATATGTAGTTATTTTTTTATATATTTATTCGTAGAATTAGTTTTAGGCCGAATAATGCATTAGAACACGTTATATAATAGTTTGAGTGGGTTATTGGTTATAAAATTTGCCATTTTGATGTTGTCGTCTTCATTTTATTTTATGAGATTTCTCCCAATTTTTTAGATTTTTTAGAATTTATTACTAATTAGTTATTATTTTTGACTCAAATCAGAGTTGATCAAGTCAATTTTTATTTACAAGATTAACCTCAAGACCTTCACCCCGACTTCTTCTCCCCCTAGCCCTCAATGCTGCCCCCGTTCTTGACGCCATTGCCGCCTCTGGCCTCAGCATCGCTCTTGATTGATGCCATTGAGCACCGCAAAGTTGTCACTGACCATGCCACTCCACAGCCGACCGCACCACTTTGCGCCACCATGCCACCGATGCTCTCCCCCTCGAACTAGTTAAGTTTTTCTCCCACACTCAATATCACTGTCGAGGCCGACTAAGGGCGGATTGGACAAACTGACCAAACCCGGCTAACTCGCCACCACTGTTGGTGATCATCGTCGCCGTTGTCACCCTCACCACCACCACCATTAGGTCAACTTGCCATGCCAGTGTCGACCCATAGCCCCGATTGCATCATCGGAAAAGATGCTAGAAAGCCGCCAAAAACCCCCTTGAAACTGCCAGAAAACTGTCAAAAAATTGGATTGGCTAAAATTTGCTAGATCTTCCGCCGAATTCATCCATTGAACCCTAATTGAACTTCGGATAGTGTTAGGTGCCAAATTTAAGTCTTGAGCCACGCAACAAATCCTAGGAGTCGCCTATTGTCAATGATGCGATGTATAATTAACTTCAACTTAATTACTTAAAAGTGATAATTATTAGCACAACATGCTACGAGTAATTGATTGATATGTTAAATTTTTTATAGTAAATAAAAATGAATTACGTGATTATATGGTATTAAAATGAATGTTTAAGGAACTAATTAAATAAATTAAGCAGATAATGTTAATTAAATGAAACATAGCCTAGGACATGTGATATGGATTGATGTATGATTTGATATGAGTTATGTCTTGATGTGTGTGCGCTATAGGATGTGTGAATGCATCATAGTGAGCATTAGCTTTTAGTTTTGATGTGTAAGTACAGAATAGAAGCTTGCCACCTAGGCCCTTCACCTCCTCCTCCTCCTCCACTATTGCAACAAAGGACTACTTTAACAATGGCTCCTCTGTTTACCCCATTTCTGGCAAGAATGGGATCAGATATGAGTGGACCACAATTTCTGCAATATGAGCTAGGAGAAAGATCTAACAAATGAGTGGATGCAAGGAATTAGGAACTGTTGTAGTATTAAAGGCTCATGAAAAATGGTAGACGACCGTTCTTTGAAAGTTAGATGCAGAAGAGGTATTCTTATGAATATCATCAGCTAAAGGAGTGTTTTGTAGTATGGCATGCCCAATGGAGCATAAGGTACATATCATTACAGGGGCATTTTAAGATGAAGCTAGAGTATGGTGGGATTCAGTGCAGAATTTCATGTTTGCCCACTGTCAATCTTAGGACATCACTTGAGAGGAATTCAGAGCAAAATTAGATGGAAAGTATTTTTCGCCAGATGTAAAGAAGAGGAATGAGTGGGAATTTCTGACATTGAAATAAAGACTCATGACAGTGGTACAATATGAGACAAGATTTAGAGCTCTCAAAAGATTCACATTGGATTTGGTTCTCATCAATGGAAGAAGGATAGATTGTTTTTATGAAGGTCTATATCATAAGATCATGATGGCCTAATTGGATAGAAAGTTTGCTACCTTTGGTGATGTAGTGAGAGCTACAGGCAAGGCAAAGTGAGTTATAACTACCCAACCTCACTAAGATTTTGACCAGAGGTAGCAACATCCAAGGTCGTATCAGCAGAGCATGGAGCACAATAGAGATGTCGAATAGATACACCAGTTGCTATGAGGGCTATGGATGGCCAAGTTTAGGGTGACTTATCACCTTTCTGTCAGAATTGCCAATCATCATGGAGGTGAGTGCAAACAGGCACGAACGCTTGTTATAGTTGCGGTCAGCCAAGACATCGAGCCACAAAGTGAAGAGTAGGCACTAAGGTATACTACATTTGCAGTCAGCCAGGGCATAATAAAGGCATAACCTATCCAACTGGCCAAAACTCGTAGTTGACGCTCCCAACGCCTCAACAAAGACTTGTATTTCTAGCTCCCCAACAACAACAACACCAGAGAGGCCAATATGACCAAGGTTAAGGTCAAAGAGGCATAGACCAATAGATGCTCATTACTAACATTTTTCTATTATCTATTTAGGTGAGAACTTTGAAAATTGACTGCTATCAGGACTGTAGAGGAGCAGCAATGAAATTATGCACACATGTACCTGACGAATGTAATTGATGATGTTGACTGTGAAATTATTTTGAATGATGAAATTTGAATGTTATTTTTGTGAATGGATGAAATGTTTTGTATATGATTAAAAAATAATGAAAAGAAATGAATAGGTTGAGCAATGGAATCTAGACTTGGCTCAGAAAATGAAAAAAGTGATGATAATTAAAATGTTAAGAGAAATGTCATATTTTTTAGTGTATTTTTTATTTTTATGGTTATATATATATATATATATATATATATATATATATATTGTTTGCTTTTGATAAGGTGATCCCTATTACACTTTTAGAGAAAACTACATCTATTTTGTTTTAAAAATAGTTAGTTTCTTTAAACTTTTCACTTGTTTGGTTTGTTTTATACATGATTGCATATTATAGCATGCATTTAGAATAATGTTAGAATCTAAGCATCTCAGCTATGGATTGTATGCTTGCATCGCCATCTTGAAACACCAAATTCTTCACCTGCATTTTAGTACAAGTTCACAAAAGTTGAGCAAAACTCAACTTTTGTCCCTCCACCGGTTTGGTCAATATGTCCACTAGATTCTTTTGCCATTTAGCTTCTCTAACTTCAATATACTTTCTTCTAACAAAGATTTAATAAAATGATACCTCAACTGAATATATTTGGTCCTAGAATAAAATACTGATTTTTTGGCTAAATGGATTGCACTTTGACTAACACTGAGCAACCTTCAATCAACCTCATTAAAACCTAACTCATTCATTAAAGTTTTAATCCAAATATACTCCTTGCTAGCTTTTATAGCAGCCACATATTCAGCCTTAGTTGAAGATAGAGCAACTATCTTTTGCAATTTGGAAACCCAACTCACCGTGGTTCCACCAACTGTAAAGGTGTATCCACATTACTCCTACCATTGTCTCTATTTCCAGTATTTTCAAGTCCACATAACGTTGCACATCAATATTATCACCCCCAAAACACAAACTGTAATTAGAAGTTCCTTTCAAGTATTTGAAAATGCATTTCACTACCTTCCAGTGTTCTTCTTCTTGGGTTCTTCATGAATCTACTCACTACTCCCAATGCACGTGTAATATCTGGTCTTGTACTCACCACAGAATACATAAGACTTCCAATAGCTGAAGCATAAGGTATCGTTTTCATGTAAGCTTTATCGTCCTCACTCTTAGCACCTTGTTCTTTGGACAATTGGAATTTACTATCCAAAGTAGTAGGTACTGGCTTAGATTCATTCATGTTAAATCTCTCAAGAACTTTCTTCACATACCCTTCTTGAGACAATCACAACTTCTTGCTCTTCTTGTTTCGGGTAATTTGCATCCCAAGAAGTTGTTTTGCTTCACCCAAGTCCTTCATTGAAAAACTCTCGGCTAACCTCATCTTGAGATTAAAGATTTTCTCCATACAAGTCCCTGCAATAAGAATGCCATCTACACACAAAGATAAAATAATGTAATTGCCATCATTAAACTATTGTAGATATACACAGTGGTCTGAATTGCTCCTATCATATCTATTATCTAACATAAGCTTGTCGAATTTCAAATACCACTGTTTTGATACTTGTTTTAGTCCATATAGACTCTTCAATTTGTACCCAATATTTTCTTTATCTTTGACTTCAAATCCTTTTGGCTATTCTATATAGATTTCCTCCTCCAAATCACCATGAATGAAAGCTGTACTTACATCAAGTTATTCTAAACACAATCCCTTTACAGCCACAACACTCAAAATAATTCTAATAGAAATCATTTTTACAATAGGCGTAAATATATAATGAAAATCCATTCCTTTTCTTTGATCAAAAGCTTTCACCACAAGTCTTGCCTTATACATTTGTACACCATCGGTTTTAGACTTGACCTAATAGATCCACTTGTTTTGTAGAACCTTCCTTTTTGGTGGAAACTTCACCAACTCCCATGTATGATTCTTCTCCAATAATGACATGTCATCCTTTATGGCCAACTCCCACTTAAGATGAACTTTGTCACTCATTATAACACCCCAAATCCGGTTCCCGCTCAGGAACTAAATCGGAATGTCATTGGTCCCGGTTAGGTCGGCTAACTTGAACCCAACCCTACGGATCTACTCTCAGCATCTCGAGCTGGAAGATGTCTATCGCTATGCATGGATGATTGTACAAAAATAAACCTAACATGCTACTACATAGATAACATGACAACTAGTTTACAAAACAAAATAAGTACGATAACGTCGATAAAAAATCTGAAAATAGAACAAATAAAATTTCCCTTTAAAGTGCAATTAAGGTCCACCTTGTTAAATCAATATGTGTAAGTATATATAAATATATCACGCATTGATATTCACACAAAATTCTAATTTGCCACATAATTCGTTCTAAATCTTGGGTCTCGACCCATATGTGCATTCTAATTATTTTTCACATCTTATGAATTCAATTGTCATACCTTACATCACATCATTCTCAATATAATGACAACACAAACTAAATATTAACACTCTATCGCGTGACATGTGTGCAAGAGATGTCACTGCTTCTCAATCTAGGTTGGCTCATCCTACTCATGATCATCACCTACATATATTATAAAAATATGTCAGTAACGAGTGTTACTGGTCCAAAAATATAACTAATATCAAACTGGCTATGAGAGCAAACTCTCATATGAAAGAAAATATTTTCTATATTTATCGTGAAATCTCTGAAGGGCATCTACTAAACTGAAATCATCTTTAATTGAACTAATCTACTACTGCTAATGCCTCTCTCAACATTTTCTCATTTCACTTTCTGGTCCCTTGGGACTACTGTTATATCCTACGCCCTTTTCTTACTTCCATACCCACTCACGTAGCACGATTATTAGTATTTCCTGCTTATGACTGGTACATGCCACTTGCGTAGCATGGTTGTCAGCGTCTTCGACTGGCACATGCCACTTATGTAGCATGGTTATTGGCAGCTTCGACTGGCTCATGCCCACTCGCGTAGTATGGTTATCAAAAAATGCAAAAATTTCATGCATATAGGTCTTTGTAGGGATTTATATAATAAGCCTGAAGACAACTTGTGGTGGATCTTGTTTTTGAAAACATACTTAGGGATCTCATCCTCGAGGGTTATCAATCTAGAAAACTATTCGACTAAATGGCCCTAGCTAAGTAGGATCTAATAAAACACCACTCAATTCGTCCTACAATCTATTAAAATTAAATCATGATAGAATAGAATAATAAATCAGGGGCGAGTCCTAAACAAGCATGTCTCAGTGCCTAGACGGTGAGCTCCTACTTCATACCTAATCGTCAGTCATGTGGTGACGGCGACGAGGTTGTAGCCGACTTGAGTGAGGATCGTGGGGGAAAAGAGAAGGAAGAAAAAGAAGAATGAAGCTAGGTAAGAAGGATGGCGGTGGCTGAATGGTGCCAACGTCAGAAGTGTAGAATATATAGATGTCCAGGGGAAGAAAACTAGTGATCGGTGAGAAAAATGAATGGCCAGTTGAGAAAAACGAATGGCCAGTGAGAAAAATGAAGGGTTAGTGAGAAAAATGAATGGTCAGTGAGAAAAACGAATGTTTGTCTCATAATTAAAACTTGACTTGACTCTAAAAATAACAGTCGAACCTACCGATTTAGACTATAAAACCCTGACTCAAATCACAGGTTTTACACTCATGGCTACATCATAGGATTCTGATTCTCTTGCATCAGTATACAAAACATGTTGTACAATTAAATTTAATTTTTGAGTAGGATTTTTGACCCTTGTGCTCCTCCTTAGTTTAGGAGCAACAACTATCTCTTATCGTGGCTTTTAGTCATCAATTTTAACTTGTGCATCAGAATATTCAGAATCTGATTCATCATCATTTGGTTGATTAGCCCATGAGTCACCTTCTTGTTCTTTAATCTTAGAAGATAATTGTTCCACATCACTTGGAACAAATTATTGATTTTCAGCACTTGGTATCAATTTTAACTTGTGCATCAGAATATTCAGAATCTGATTCATCATCATTTGGTTGATTAGCCCATGAGTCACCTTCTTGTTCTTTAATCTTAGAAGATAATTGTTCCACATCACTTGGAACAAATTATTGATTTTCAGCACTTGGTATCTCTTCATTTGTCTCATTGAGCTCCATATACTCTTTTTCTTTGGACTCCTCACTCTTTTCTTTCTTCTTGTCTTTGTACATGCACTCTTCATTGAATACAACATCCCGACTTCGAAACACCTTGTTGTTCTCAAAATCCCAGATCTAGTAACCATACTCATCACCCCTATATCCAAGAAATACACACTTGAGGGATTTTGAATCAAGCTTCTTTCTTGATTCCCTATCAATATGTGCATATGCAATACAACCAAAGACCTTAAGAAAATAATAGTCAACTTTCTTACTAGTTCATACCTCTTCTAATATTTTTCCATCTAAAATGCTTGATGGACTTCGGTTAATTAGATAGACAACTGTATCCACAATGACACCCCAGAGATGCAAAGGGAGACCATCGTGAACTCTCATGTTTCTTACTTGCTCTAGGATGGCCCTGTTCATTCTCTCTGCCACCCCATTCTATTGTGGTGTCTTTGACACTGTCTTGATCCTTCTAATTCTTCGCTTTTCATAATAGGAATCAAATTCCTTATTGCAATATTCTCCATCGTTATCCGACAAAAGACATTTCAATCTCAAACCTGTTTCATTCTCAACTGGGTTTTCTATATCTTGAAAATGCTAAAGACTTCTAATTTTTTCTTAATAGTGTAGATCCATATCTTCCTACTAAAATCATCAATGAAGGTAACAAAATAGAAACTACCTCCAAAAGATTTACCATGGGCTGGCCCCCAAACATTTGTATGAACCAACTCTAACTTTTTGGATTTCATTTCTCGCCCATCCTTTGTGAAGCTGACCCGTTTTTGTTTACCTAACCTGTCAAAACCTTCTTAGAATATAAGATCCTCATCCTACTCTCACTCAAGTGACCAAGCCTTCCATGCCATAAAGTTGATGCGTCATTCTTCTCAGCGGCTAAAGAAACAAGTAGATCTACTTTGGTAGACAATGGGTAAAGTGTGTGCACCGCCTTCCCCTTGATTACCACCAATGCTCCCTTGCTGAACTTCCACTGATTATTTTCGAATATGATCCTATAGCCCTCTTGGTCCAGCTTGTTAACAGATATAAGATTCTTCTTCAATTCAGGTATATGTCTAACTTCCTTGAGAATAATTTTACCTTCATCATGCAACTTCAAATGAATTACTCCCTTACCTTCAATTTTGCACTTTTGACTATTGCCAATTATTACATATTGAAACTCAATCTTGACAAAATCAAAAAACCATTCTTTGTGAGAAGTACAATGAAATGAAACACCTGAATCAATATCCATGCATCTATTTTGTAATCATCATGAATAGATAAACTAAAGTTCCCTTCATGACAATCTACAACATCAGCTACATTCTTGACTCGTTCGAGACAACCCTTCTTTATATGTCCTTCCTTGTAACAAATCCAACAAGTAAGCTTACCCTTGAATTTTCCTTTGGATTTAGAGTGCCCTCAGTTCTTAGGACCTCTACTTTGACTTCTTCCTCTTTCTTTGCTCTTGTTTTTGTCCACCAACAAAGCTATGCTCAAGATGGACTGTGTGCTATCTACCATGCTCTTCTTCATCTTCTCCTAATTCAAGATTTCACTAAGCACTTCATCAAACTTTAGTTGTTATTTTAATACATTACTTATAGATGTAATTACCATATCCCAACTCTCTGGCAATGAACACATGAACATTAAAGATTTAATATCTTCATTAAAGGTCATTTCCACAAATTCAAGTTGTGCCCAAATTTTATTGAAATCATTCAAATGATTAGCAATAGATGTACCTTTGGGCATCCTTAAATAGACAAGCTTCCTCAACAAAAATAACCTATTTAAGGTTGATGACTTCACATAAACACCAGTTAGTGCCTCCATCAACCCTTTGACGATTGTCTATTTGGAGACATTAAACGCCACTGACTGTGTTAAACACAATCGAACAATGGCTAAAACTCGCCTATCTAATAAGGCCCACTCCTCGGCTGATATCTCTTCTAGCTTAGTACATACAAGCTATTGATGTAGTTGCTTCTCGTATAGATGATCCTCAATCTGCATCCTCCATCATTGATAATTTGTTCCATCATTGATAATTTGTTCTATCAAATTTCTCAATCTTCCTAGTCTTGGAAGTGTCCACCATGACTCCCACTCAAATCAAGATCCGATTGAATGAGACCCAAATTTCCCACAGACAGCACCAATTGTTGTGAAAAATCCACAAAGTTGGAGATTAACAACAATGAATACAAGATATGGGAAAATAATGTGTGAGAAATGAGATAAAATAAAAACCAAAAGAGTAGCCCTCCTTTTCTCGAAAGTCAAAAACCACGTGACAACAACAAATAATTCACTACTTCAACTAAATATTAAAACTATCAAACATATAGACAAGTACAAGAAGATTACTCACTCAACCTATATTATTGAGATTATAAGATTTCTCTCTCTCAATACTCTAAATAAGATTAAACTAGTGAATAATATTTGTAACACCCTGTTTCAGCTCACCCGTGAACCACCCGGAAATGTCACTGACCGAACCGTTCGCTATGTACCAGTTCGGTTAAGCCGGCCCGGATTTGCCCTCGGCGTCTTAAGATGGGGATGCAACCATGAGATGCATGAATGAGAACAATTGGGTTCTAACGGAGTCCGACATGCATGTGATGATATACAAGCAAAACAAGACCATTCAACAAGCAAGAAATTTAAATAAAAATTCATTAATATTTACGGAAAAATAGACAGAATCTCTCCTAAAAGTACAATAGGAGCCAACCTGTCCACAACAAGGGTATATAAATATTTTAACAAAATACGATAAAACATAACAATCTACTATGGCATTCAGTCATTATCTCTTTCGTTTCATCTGAGCCGAGTCTGAACTCCAAGGCTCCCTACTCATTTACAATTATCCATTTGTCTCATAAGAAGCAATTTATCAAGGCAAAAACATTCTAATTATCATTCACACAGCATTAACACACCATCATTATACATTACACGTGGCAGGTACATGTGTGGGCGGTTCTGTGCTGCTCCTCCGCAGTCCCGACAGCTTTCATCGCTCGCATTCCTCACCTACATATATATAGAAAAACCGTCAGTAACGAGTGTTACCGGCCCGAAAAATAACTAATATCAATATGGCACAGGAGAGCAAACTCTCCTGTTGAATCAAAACCATATACTTCCTCAAGAACTCTCATCAGGGCACATATGGGAGCCGTCGCCCTCAGGTCGACAGCGTCCCCCTTTCTTTCTCATTCTCATACCTTAGCCATTTCTCTATCGCTTTTCGTATCAAATCTCATTCCTTTTCGCCCTCTACACCTTCCATATTACTCCTGGCCTTGAGCACGAAGGCCGAGCACTCTCAGGCAGTTGCCTTTAGTACCCTTTAAAACCACAAGTCTAGACATGCTCTGCATTGCAGTACCCATGAACCTCCACACTTCTCCGGGTTTGAGGAACTCAAAGGTGGAGTTGTCGAGATCCCTCGGGAATGAAACGGCCCGCACACCATTCTAGAGCCCACTATCGACTCACACGTGCCCGCTCACGTAGCACGGTAGTCGGATTTCCCTCATTCAATCTCTCACTGAAAACGCGAAAACTATATATATATATATATATATGAGTCTAGGTTGGGATTTATACAATAGGCCCGAAGGCATCGTGAGATAGATCTGAAGTTCGAAAACAAACTCGAGGGATCTCATCCTCGAGGGTTATTAATCCAGAAAATCGTTGGCTTAATGGCCCGGGTTAAGTGGGATCCGATAAAATGCCACTTAACTCGTCCTGCACATGATAAATCAAATACACAATAGAGTAGTGTAAAAATAGAGAACGAGTCCTAAACGGACCTAGTAGAAGCTCCAAGCGTGTCCTCATGCCTAGGCGGCGAGCTCATACTATGTACCTACACATCGAAACTAAATACTAACGCCTGCTCATGATGCAGTCATACATCCTATATTACACATACATCCATCACGCATCAATCAACACACATCAACCTATATCAATTCTAGCAAATCTACTTAGTTTAGTTTGCATTAGATCACGATCATTACCTAGTTAACCTAATTAGTTTCCTAGCCTCCATTTTTAATACCGCTCAATCAAACAAATTTCATATTTTATCCTTAATCAATTCTACATTTATACATCTAATTATAACACGCAATTCACCAATCCTAGCATGCAATTCTAATAATCAATACTTTTAAATAATTAAGTTAAAATAAATTATACCTCGTGTGATTCATGGCTCGAATTCGGCACCCTATGGCATCCGAAGTTCAATAGGGTTCAATCGAGGGAGATTCGGCAGAAGATAAAGTGATTTCCGATGAATTTCGGTGAATCCAATTTTCCGGTGACTTCCGGCAGTTTTCGGCGACTGTTCCGGCGGGGCAATCGGGGGTAAGGGTTAGCACCGGCTCGGCGAGCTCGTCTTAATGGTGGTGACAGCAAGGGTGGCCGCGGCGGCGATGACCGCCGGCGGTGGCATCGAGTTCGGTCGGGGGCGGTTGGTCATTCCGATCAGGCCCACAGCCGAGTTCGACGGCGGTGCTAGGTAAGGGGCAAATGTCGGGGAGGTCAAGGGGGTGGTCGTCGAGGTCACGGCACGGTCCGGACGGGGGCGAATCGACAAGGAGAGCGTCGTGGCTCGTGGGGCGATTCCGGCATCGTGGCCGGGGTTGGTCGGGGTGGCACGGCGACGATCGGCGGCAGTGTGACGACAGTGACGGCGGTGGTGGCGACGAGCATAAGGCGGCGGTAGGGTTTGGGTGGGGAAGTGTCGGGAAAGGAGGTGAAATACTCCAATGGCAAAATCATAAATAAGTATTGACTCGATTCTGACTCGAGTCAAAATAATAACTAGTTCATAATAAATTCTTAAAAAATCTAGAAAAATATGAAAAAAATCCCATAAAATAAAACAAACACAACAACATCCAAATGGCATGCTCTATAACTAATAACCCACCCGAATATAATCCAACGCGTCCTAATGCGTTATTCGGCTTAAAAATATTTCTACGATCAAAATATAGAATGAAAAAAATACTGCATACTTTCATATATTCTGATAACTCATTTCTCACCATCTTCTCGACGTTATCATCATATATTCAGGTATACCTGACTCTCATCGCTCATAACTCACGGCTGGCCTTGACTCAGCACGCGGTTCATGAAACTGAATCGACTCAAACCAATAGTCGAACAGACTAGTTCGGTAACGTAAAACCCTGACTCGAGTCACGGGTTTTACAATATTGATCCATCTTATTATCTCTATATTCCTTCTCTATTTCTTTTTTTCTCTCACATCCTGTCTTGTTTTACAAGGAGGCAAACGAGTCTATATTTATAGAGATGGTTTGAGGCTCTTTATCTTCCATGGAACAACAGATAATCACCTTTGTTTGGTATCTTGAGATTCCTTTTGTATTCCGAGTGTGACAATGAGCTATGTATCATTAATATAATTACAAATATTAACAGTCTATTCGCTCATAAGTATGAAGCGATGCCAATCATGTTTTTGTCTGCAATTTGTTATATAACTTAATAAAAATTAAGATCGAGAAAAATAACAGATTTATTAAAGAAAAACACAGATAGATGGCGAAAACATTTTACTAGCATAAAATAAAGTCAACCAGCAAAGCCATGGAATGTAATATCAATGTTCTTCAAGTACCTGTCTTATTATACGAAAGGATACATGAAAAACAATGAAAAGCTACAACTCATTTCTCCACTTTTAAGGGTTGAGGTAGGAAGACCAGAATATAAAAACTCGCCACTTTGGATAGCATGGGTTTTATGTGCTCAGCTTTAATAGAAATGGAATCAGTGAGGAGCGCAAAATCAAAACCCTTTTGTCACTCGTGTCATCTCACATACACCCAGCATGCACAGGCAGGAAAAGATCGAGCCAATCAAGCATCCTTTTGGTTGGCATTGAAAAAAAGTAAATGACAAGAAAATTTAAATGGTCAACCTTCCTAAAAGCAGTATTACTCCTACAAATAGTATACATGTTATGTATTTCATTGAAAAATTAGCCATGTTTTATGTGTTGCGTTCAAATTAATCATAATTACCTTTAGGTGGGTCACCAAAAAAATTCCCACTTTTTCTCATAGAAAGTAAATTATTTAGACACGACAGCGCATGTGGGTGACTCAACTTGGAGCTAATTATAATTGTTTTATGCTGTCATTTGGATGTAATCATATTTAATTTGTATACAAAATGATTAACTCAATTTTGTTTTTTATATAAAATACACTTGAATATAACTACTCTTATAAGGTTCACTCATAATATTTTTATATCAACTAGGTAAGATGTCGCATAATGTACAACTTATATTACGGTTAAATTTTAATTTTCTAGATAAATTTTCATTAAATAATGAGATCGATTTGATAAATTAATATCTTAGATATATATTTTGATTGATTTTAAAGATATATCCTAATTGAATGATAGGCCGGCATTGAGTTCCCTGAGAGTAGATTTACATTACCATTATGTCAACCAAATGGATTCTAAGGTTATGAAATTAAATCAAGGAAGATTCATTCTATTAATAGGCCACAAAATTAGAAAATAACAATATCAAAACCAACAGACAATCATAAGGCATCTAATCACTCCAAGGAAGATTTCATTCTATTAAATTAAAAATTATGCCAAATAACAAGCATATTATATCGGGAGTTTTTCCCCCCCCACCTCTATGAGATTTTATATGGCATGTTTACCATTCTGGAGTTCACTCAAAACTTTGTATCTTTCCAGCAAAAAAAAAAACCCCCGCAATTGTCACAAAAAAGGGGCAGATGACAATTTGAGGCCTGATATGGCTTAGAATCATGTGGAATGGTTCCCTTCAAAGAAAGGCGAAGTTACAAAAGCGACAAATGACAATTTGAGTTTTGATATGGTTTAAAATCGTGTAGAAGGGCAGGATAGATCTATGCCCTTTTCCCAATTTGAAAGAAGAACAGGAAACATGTCATGTACTTAGTTCTTATACAAGTTGGAATAAACACAAACAACCAAATACAAAATTAATGTCTATCGCAGAATACCATTATTGTATTTGCATGAAAAATTGCAGAAGTCTTAGCTTTTCAGGTTATCTTAACATGATAATTGTGGCCATCATCATGTGCCGTAAACCAAGTAAATTGCTAGGCATAAAAGTATACAAATACGGTGTATTTTTAAACAGTGAAGGAATCAGAAAATGACCTGACGGATGGATTTTAGACTCTCCATTGCTGGTGTCTCATTTTTCTGCTGTTTTGACTTTTATCTTTCAAGATGTCTCTCAAGTACCTGTTCGAAAGTACGTTATTATAGAGACCTCTTTAAAATTATGCCTGCAAATAAAGAAATGCAAACCTGAATCTGGTGCCTAGACCCACCGCCCCTGTTTAGTCAAGTATTATTTTCCACATATTACAATACAAAATACTCTTAAGAAGCTACAATGTGATTTAAACTGTATGAATAAGCCTACCATGCTTATTCGGGTCTAAACACATATATATTCTATATATGTACAACAATTTAATCATTCTCCAATATAATGTGTACACTTATAATGAGAAGACAAACAAAGAGTAGACTTTCAATAAATAACATGTTACATACTTAACATCACATATCAAACTTGAAATTCAATAAGTCTCATACGGATTACATGATCCTTGAATATTTTTCGTGGCATGCCTTTCGTCAAAGGATCTACAATCATCAACTCAGTGCTAATGTGTTTGATGAGCACTTCATTTACTTTAATGTGCTCTCTAACTGTTAAATACTTAATATTGATGTATTTACTTCGACTTGTACTTTTATTATTTTCAGCGAAGAACATAATAGCTGAATTACCACAATACATCTTCAATGGCCTTAAAATACACTCAACAACTTGAACATCAAACATGAAACTCTTCAACCAAATACCCTATGTGTAGCCTCAAAGCACACAACGAATTCGGCTTCCATAGTAGACGTGGCAATTAAAGTATGTTTTACACTTCTTCATGATGCAGCTCCGTTAGCAAGCATGAAAATGTATGTGTTTACTTCGACTTGCGCTTTCATTATTTTTAGCGAAGAACACAATAGTTGAATTATCACAATACATCTTCAATGGCCTTAAAATAGACTCAACAACTCGAAGGCCATACATGAAACTCTTTAACCAAATAGCCTGTGATGTAGCCTCAAAACACACAACGAATTCAGCTTCCATAGTAGAAGTAGTAACTAAAGTCTATTTTACACTTCTTCACAATACATGTTCGTTAGCAAGCATGAAGATATATTCAGATGTGGATTTACAAGAATCATTGCAACCAGCGTAATCCGAATTCGAGTGTCCGATGACCTCCAAATTAGAAGATCTCTTATATGTGAGCATGTAATCTTTGGTTCCTTGAAGGTACCTCATAACTTTCTTTATAGCTCTCCAATGTTCAATGCCAGGATTAGTTTGATATCTCCCCAACATTCCAATAGCAAATGCAATGTCTAGTCTTGTATAGACTTGCACATACATAAGGCTTCTAACAGCTGAAGCATATGGAATGTTTTTCATTTATTCCCTCTCAAGATCATTCTTTGGACATTGATCCAAATTAAAATTGTCTCCTTTTACTATACTATAGGAGCTACTCAAGATATACAATTACTCATTTGAAATCTCTTGAGAACCTTACTGATATAGGCATTTTGACATAAACTCAAGACACCTTGAGATCTATCTCTATGAATTTTAATGCCAATGACATAAGACGCTTCACCCATATCCTTCATATCAAAATATTCAAAGAAAAACTTTTTACTTCACATAACAATCTCATATCATTAGTTACAAGCAATACATCATCGATATATAAGACAAGAAAAATAATCTTACTCTTACTAACCTTGTGGTTTATCTATTGATCCTTAATGTTCTCAACAAAACCAAATAAAGAGATTACATTATGAAATTTAAGATACCACTTACAGGAGACCTATTTGAGTCCATATATCGATTTCTTAAGCTTACAAACAAGATGTTCACCATCAATTGAAGAAAACCCCTCAGGTTGTTTCATATAAACCTCTTCCTCTATATCTCCATTAAGCAAAGATGTTTTCACATCTATCCAATGTAATTCAAAATTAAAATGCGCTACTAGTGCCATAATGATAAGGAATAAGTCTTTCTTTAAAATGGGAGAAAAAGTCTCTCAATAATCAATTCCTTCATTTAGGTGAATCTTTTAGCAACGAGTCTTGCCTTTTATCGTTCAATGTTGCCTAATGAATCTTTTTTATTTTAGAGACTCATTTATAACCAATAGCTTTCACCCCATTGGGCAACTTGAAAAGATTCCAGACTTGGTTTGCAACCATAGAATCCATCTCATCTTTCATGATTTCGTACCATAATTTTAAATTATTACTATTCATCACATATATAATCCATCTCATCTTTTATGGCTTCGTACCATAATATTAAATTATTACGATTCATCACTTGTAAAAACGTATCAAAGTCATTTTTTTCTCCAATATTATAGTCAAATTCTTGTAGGTAAGCAACAAAATCACTAGATATTACTGATTTTCTCACTTTAGTTGATCTTCTTAATGGTTCATCAATGTTATCTTGTGGAGGTGGTTGATCAACTGGTTGCTTAAGAATTTCAAGTTGTTGATTTTTCTCATGAGCAACTTGTTCTACTAGAGCATCTTCAGCGTGATGTGACTATTCATTAGCTACTTGTTCAACATTCACCCAATTAGGGTATGACGCTAACAATAAGTAGTATATTTCCCAATATAAGAGTACTTTCAGTATGATCATCATCAAAATTAAGTTTCGATGTTGATCACTCCCACTAATCACATCATTCTCAAGAAATTTTACATTTCTTAATTTCACTAATCTAGTGATATTCGATGGACAATAAAACATATAACCTTTGGACTTTTTGGCATAACTAATAAAATACCCACTGATAGTCCTTAGGTCCAACTTCCTCTCTTGAGGATTATAAACCCTAACTTCAGCGGCACAACCCCAAACACGCATATAGTCCTTAGGTCCAACTTTCTCTCTTGAGGGTTATAAACCCTAACTTCAGCAGCACAGCCCCAAACATGCACATATTTCAAACTTGGTTTCCAACCTTTTAATAACTCAAATGGTGTTTTATAAACAACCTTAATCGGAACTCAGTTTAAAATATACGTTGCAGTTATAAGGGTTTCCTTCTACAATAAATAAGAAAGTTTGGAGTTGCTAACCATACTCCTCGCCATGTCCAACATAGTCCTATTTCTTTGTTCTGCTACACCATTTTGATCTGGTGAGCTAGCCATAGTATATTGTACAATAATACCATGGTCTTGAAGAAATTTTGCAAATGGACCAGGTGCTTGTCCACCGTTAGTATGCCTATCATAGAATTCTCTACCTCAATTAGATCTCATGATTTTAATATGCTTACCATATTATTTCTCTACTTCGGCTTTAAAAATTTTAAAAGCATCCAATACTTCGTGCTTATTATCAAGTATGTGGAGATACATGTATTGTGAATAGTCATCAATAAATGAGATGATGTATTTTTTACAATATGAATCCATATCAAGACAACATATATCTGTATGTATGATTTCTAATATCTCAGAACTTCTCCTAGCACCCTTTATAATCATATTGGTCTGCTTTCCCTTACTGCAGTCCACACAAATATCAAAATCTATAAAATCAAGAATTTTAAGAACTCCATCATTTACAAGTCTTTTGATTCTTTCTATTGAGATAAGTCTCACTCTTAGGTGCCACAGTATGAAGGATTTTTATTCGTAACACAACGCTTTATACCAACACTACCATGTATAGCCATTAGGTTATAAAAGGACATCATCTTGCAAGTGGATTTGAAATAAACCTTTATTCATAGAACCATTTCCCATAACAAGAGAGTTATGCAACATACTAAAAGTGTTTTGAGAAAAGTTAGATGAAAAACCCAAAAGGTACAAGTTTTAAAATGGAAATTAAGTTCTGGAAAAGCGAAGAATATCAAAGGTCTTTTCTAGATTAAGCACAAAGCCAGAACTTAAAACAAGTCTATATGTCCCAATAACTTCTACATGTGAACGCATCCAGTTGCTAGAATATATGCCTTGTTACTTTCTGTCAGTTTCCTTTAGTGTATGAAACCCTGCATGGTATTTGAAACATGGGTTGTAGAACCAGAATCAATCCACCAAGTGTTATGACAAAAATCAACTATATTAGATTCATAACAAACAAATGAGATGAGATTACCTTTCTTCTCAAGTCATGCCTTGCGTTTAAGACAATCATTCTTTATATATCCCTTCTTTTATAGAAGAAATAGTTGGATTCCCTCTTGTCATTAAAATGATAGGTCTTTTTCTTTTCCCTTTATACGCCCAACTTTCTTTCTTGCTTTTTCCATGAGTTATCATATGTACACTTTCACCCATATTATGAATCAATCTTTCTTCCTCTTCAACACACATGGTCAGAAGTTCATTTATCGATCATTTTTCTTTCTTAGTGTTGTAAGTTATTTTGAAAGGACTATACTCAGAAGGGAGAGAATTAAGGATGAAATGCACCAAAAAGACTCAAAAATCTCAATTTCCAGAGACTTAAGCTGAGAAGCAATGTCTCTCATTTCTATAATGTGCTTATGCAAACCATGAATGCCAGTGAACTTCATTAATAACAATTTTACCATCAAGGTACTAGCAAATTATTTATTTGAAGTCTCAAATTGTTGATCAATAACCTTCATATAATCATTAACAGACTCACATTCATGAATTGACCTATAAATACTAGTTATAATGTGAGACTTAATAAACATCAAGCTTAAGCGATTAGATCGCTCCCAACATTCGTACAGTTAATTCTCGTTTCGAGTGCTAGATTCAGTTGGCAATAAGAAGCTCATTTTTACGAAGAGCATAGTCAAGGTCTATGTACCACAAATGAAGAAGGACTTTCTCCTTCCATTCCTTATAAGGGTCTTTAAAAAAATATCGTATTTAATTTCATCCATCAAGAAGTTATAGAAATAACCACTTTGTGCTAGTTATCCTTAATTCTACTATTAATTAATATATTTAAATTATAATATATAAATAATATATAAGACGAGGACCACGTAAAATTAAAATAAAATTCCAACATCTTTTCCATGTCCTCAGACTTGAGACTTAGCTAGACCCACCCAGGACATAGCGACGATAATATTCTCGATAAGTTGGTGAGGAAAACTGACTGTTCATCACCATTGTTACCGAGAGCTTCTGCGCCGGATTCGAGAATATATACTACATTGATGAAAGGCTATATGGAGGTGGTACTGATTAATGATGTAGTGCAGAGGCTCGAGGCAATGCGGCAAGAGGAGGATAGAGCTAGCCGGCTTGACCATAAGACCTACTCCACTGTTGTGTCGGCGCTTGTGAAGGCTGGGCAGATTGATACGGCGAAGTATGTGCACTCTGAGATGGCCCGGGTTGGAGTTCCTGCAAACAGGATCACCTACAATGTGCTGCTCAAGGGGTTTACTCAGCAGTTTCAGATGGAGAAGGCCAAGGAGCTGGTGAGGGAGATGGTGGAGGAAGCTGGGATTGAGTTGGATGTTGTGTCGTATAACACGTTGTTGGATGGTTGTATAATGGTTGATGACAGTGCTGGGGCGTTGAAGTACTTCAATGAGATGCGTGAGGAGGGCATTGTGCCGTCCAAGGTGAGCTACACCACGTTGATGAAGGCTTTCGCCTCCACTGGCCAGCCGAAGCTGGTTCAGAAAGTGTTTGATGAGATGGTGAAAGACCCAAGAGTGAAACCTGATTTGGTGGCTTGGAACATGCTGGTTGAAGGTTACTCTAGGTTGGGGTTAGTAGAGGAAGCTGAAAGAGTGGTGGAGCAGATTAAGGAGAACCGATTGATGTATCCACCTATGGCAATCTTGCCAATGGGATTGCTTTGGCTAGAAAGCCAGGGGAGGCCCTGTTGCCGTGGAATGAGATGAAAAACCGGTGCAAACCTGAAAAGAAGATGAACATGATCAAGCTGGTTCATCTAAACTTCCACCTATCAAGCCTGATGAAGGATTGCTTGATACTCTAGCTGATGTGTGTGTGAGGTCTGCTTTCTTCCAGAAGGCTTTGGAGATGCTGCCTTGCATGGAGGAAAATGGGATTTCGCCAAACAAAACGAAGTACAAGAGGATCTATGGGGAGATGCATTCGAAGATGTTTACGAGTAAGCATGCTTCCAGGGCGAGGCAGGATAGGAGGAGCGAGAGAAAAAGAGCTGCAGAGGCTATCAAGTTCTGGCTTGGCCTGCCCAACTCTTACTATGGGAATGAATGGCGTCTTGAACCAGCAGCTGATGACTATGCCGCTGGATTGTAGGTGAAGTATACATGTACAATAACTTGAATCTTGTCAGGTTTGCAGTCCTCATGTTCTTGCAGGTTTATTTTGCATGCACGTGGGTCTTCTTTTCTTTTTGAAGGTTATACTTACTTAATACTGTTAAATTGTTGATTAACAGTTGCAAGAATACATTCAAATCAAAATAGGATGCCACCGTTGCTAGACTCCGGGTAGTTCATTACCTTGTTTGATTCATTTACATCTCTACAATAGCCAAATTATGATTTATCAATTTCCAAATGGTGGGATTGCGAAACCTTTGCTGTTGACTTAAGATTGAAGTGTACATATTCCTAAAATAAACTTACTCTCTATGTTTCGATTTATCTGTAGTTGACATCATACTTCACACATTACAATACATGCCACTAGCTGAAAATTACATATTATCATTTTCAATTTTTTTTCCCAAGTACACTTTCCTTAATTCTTTGCAGGCTTCACAACCTTCATTACAGAGTACATTACACAGAGGGTCAGCAGAGTACTCAAGATTATATTTAGCTGCTGACCACGCCAACATATTGAGCAGCACATTGCTATCCCGAATACTACACAATATTACGAACTTATACTTTTTAAATAAGGTTGCGCTTGATAATGGTTTCTTCTGCCACGCTCCTGTCAATCGTCCTGAGCAGGAAGCTTCCACCTGTTGACGCGGACTCTCGCCATCTCAACCTGTGACCAAAGTAAGAATATCAACACGATCATATAAATTATAATATCATTCATCTTAATCTTCGGGTGTTTCCTGCAAATCAGGATTTGGAAGCCAGTAAATGAGAGTTTAGTTTTCTGGGTATTAAGATAGTTATAACCTGCTTGTCCCAGTCTGTTTTGCAGGTAAGGTAAGCGAGAACAAGAGTTTGAGCTACTGTTCCTCCTACCATTCCCATCCATATACCCTGTAGAAATTACACATGATTTACTTTAAAAAAAGAATAAAATGTCCCATTATAAATATATCATTTGCTTAATATAAATTTGCATGTATCTGAAGGTTCTGAACAGAGATATATGATCACCTTCACCCCATATTTGAGAGGATAACCAACTATTATTCCGAGGGGGAGCCCTACCAAATAATAGCATGCAATATTGACGTAGGCCACCTTGTCTTGCCATCCAGATCCCACGGCTACTCCTGTTTTAACGTGTGTGTGTGTATGTATACGAAAACTTATTAAAGCTCCTACCGGTAAAATTTCATTGGCAAAAATGAGATTCATATAGTTGGAGGATATTAGTGAAATTTTTTGGAAAAGTTTTAGCCACACCCTTTTTGCGCCTCGTTTTGATCAAACTCGGAGCCTTCGCTCAACAACGAGGAAAGTTAACTCAGTTTGCTACAAAAGAACCCAGGTAACATCATAATGAAAACTCGGTTGGGTCTAATTTGACCGAGTCATGTCAAGCCAATGTGGACTTCGACTAAGTATTTCAACAAACAAAAAAATAAACAACCCGGTTAACATCTCAATAAAAACTGCATGATTAGAAAAACTTACTTACACAAAAGTTTAACTTCTATTCTATGTTAACTTTGAAAACCTAATAAGAACTTATAAGAAATTCAATGGACATAACTTAAAAAATCTATTTGCATGAAATTTTATCTTCTATTATATATTATGTATTAATTTCAAAATCTAATAAGAACTTGTAAGAAACTCGGTTGGCATACATTAAAAAACTCAAATGGACGGAATTTTTTCTCTTATATATTAACTCCAAGACCTAATAAGAACTTACGATAAACTTAATTGACGTAACTTAAAAAACCCATATGCACAAAGTTTTACTTTTTATTATATATTAACTTCAAAATCTAATAAGAATTTTTAAAAAACTCGGCTGGCATAACTTAAAAAACCCACATGGACAAAATTTAATCTTCCATCATATATTAATTTGAAACTTCAATAAAAACTTATAAGTCACACTGTTGTCATAACTTAAAAACTTTCATGTATGAAATTTTATCTTCAATTATATATTAACTTTAAAATTTAATAAGAATTTATAAAAAAACTCAGTTGGTATAACATAAAAAACTCATTCATAAAATTTTATCTTCCATTATATATTAACTTATAAAATCAATAAAACTTATAAGAAACCCAATTACATAACTTAAAAACCCGCATACACGAAATTTCATCTTTTATTGAATGTTAACTTGATAGCTCAAAAGAACTTATAAAGAAACTTGGTTGGCATACAATAGAAGACAAAATTTCATGCACAGGGCTTTTTAATTTATGTCAACTAAATTTCTTTATAAGTTCTTTTTAGATCTTCAATTTAATATATAGTAGAAGATAAAATTTCATACATGTATGGTTTTTTTAAGTTATGTCAAGTGAGTTTCTTTATAAGCTCTTATTTAGTTTTCAAGTTAATATATAATAAAAGGTAAAATGTGAGTTTTTCGAATTATGCCAACCGAGTTATTTTATAATTTTTTTATTGAGATTTCAAGTTAATGTATAATAGAAGATAAAATGTCATGCAAGTTGGTTTTTAAGATTATGTCAACCAAGTTCTTTTATAAGTTCTTATTGAGTTTTGAAATTAATGTATAATAGAAAAAAATGGCATGAATGTGGGCTTTTAAGTTATATCAACCAAATTTATTTGTAAGTTCTTATTAGATTTTCGACTTCGTGGGTGTTTTGGGTTGTGTCATCCATGTTTTTAGGGTTGTGCCATCCGGGTATTATAAAACCCACTCAATGCATAGAAAAATATACTTGATATATGATGGTTGAGCATGTGAGTTTTTTTAGTTATAATAACCAAATTTTCATTTTAATGTGAACCAAGTTTTTTGGGTTGTGTCACCCGGGTATTATAAAATCCACAGATTGTATATGAAAAATATATTTAGTATGTGATGGTTGTCCATGTGGGCTTTTTTAGTTATGTTAATCGAGTTTCCATTCTAATGTTAACTAGGTTATCTTTCGTTACAAACAGAATTAAGTTTCCTATTTGTTGATATAGTTAGTGGAAGTCCAAGTAGGTTCTAAATAACCCAATCAAAACGGGCCACAAATAGGGCTTAAAAAATATGGCACGGCTAGAAATTTTCCAAATTTGGTATGGTAGGGGGCATGTTGTAAGTGGAGATTAGTACCCGAGAGGACTGGTTGAATACTGTTTATCAAGAGAGTGAAACCGAGGAGGACAGAAAGATCCGAGACTTCAGCAGCCACTTCTTCACTATTGGAGAATATATAAGAGATTTTGTGTCTGAACGCCATTACAAGCGCCCACAACAACACCCCAATACTGAAAGAAGTTCCAATCACTACCATGATTGAGAACTTTGCTGCCCTTGCACTGCCTCTGCCAAGCTCATTCGATACCCTTACACTGAAGCGTGAAAATTATAGTTTAAGAATTTGGAGACTCAAACTTGATTCAAAACTAACTCGAAGTTATTTATAAAAAATTACTAATGCTATGTGTTGAAGAGAATATGAAGCTATTACTTTATAATTAAGCATTGAGAGACATAGAATTTTTATTACTTTAAATATAAATTTGACTAATCTATGTCAAGATAATTATGTGTCTCAAATAGTCTTGTCCAACAAGGAATCACTTATAAAATTTATTAAAAAAACCTTTACTCGAGGAATTTTCTTAGAAAGGAAATTACAAATTAATGATAGAAAAATGTATTATTTACAATTCAATGGTATTTTGTCACACTTTTACAATTCAATGGTATTTCTCAATTTAAAGTAAGTAATACCCATGAATAAGGGTTTGGTTTGGAATTTGGTGAATAAAAATATTAATGGGCTGGTTTCGGTAGAAACTTATTGAAAAGAAAAAAGGGGTGGGTTGAATATGGGTTGGTTTAGATGGAAAATTACTAAAAAGCTAAAGTTATATCATGATATCTCATGCTAATGGTCATTGTAATTTATGTTTAACATAAATAAGAATTAATTTCTACAAAATTATAATTATGTTGAACATAAAGCTGAATAAGAATGAAGATGAGTGATCTCTCTGCTAAAATATAAATTTTTAATAGAAATTCATTTGTGCAAAATAGTCACAAAATATAAATTGGTGTAAATATAAATCAATTTGTAATAATGACAAACATGTTTCAAGCATAAATTTATTTGCAATTATATTGCTTCTCACAACTTCGAAAAAATATTTCATAATAAATTCTATAATATGTAAGAGCTGAAAATGTCTCACAATAAACCTTTTACAAAACGCATAGTCATCTCCACACACACAAAATTACTAACGATCATAAATCAATCCAACCATAAACCAACCCACTCACTCTTTTTCTTTTCTATAAGTCTCTACCTAAATTGACCCATACTTTTCTTTGTTCATTACATCCACACCCAAGCCCATATTGAAGGGTATTACCAACTTTAAATTAAAAAACATGATTGAATCGTAAAATTATGATAAAATATTATTAAATCATGAAAAGTGTATTTTCTAACCATTAAATCATAATTTCCTCTTTTTTAAACAAAATGGAGTTTTAAAGCTACGAACAAGATACACGAATACTCATTATTCATCGAACTAATTAATTTCTACTCGTAGCTTCTATTGATCGAGCCAAAACGAATATAGCTTTATAGAACTCCAATTATTTGAACATGTAGAGGCAACTTACCTTGCAGCAGCCAGAAAGCCGAAAGACAGCATAAGCTCCCACCCATTGATGTTAAGACTGCAACAATATTAATCGAGCATAGTAGGTTATTTTCCAACAGCTTGAAACAAGGAAATCTTTTCAAGTTTGAAGCTGTAAAATATGTTGAGTTTCCCTTACCCATTCGTATTGGAAGAATTCAATTGTAAGTTTTGGCTTTTCGGTTTATCACACTAATAGTTGGTGTTTCGTATACCTATGTGTGATTTCGTCCTTTTCTATAGAAGTTTAATGAGGCAACTTCTAGAATTTTACTCATATTCTTCTATATAATGGAGAACTCTGTTGATGTTAAACAGAACATCCTCTTGAGAGTTTTTGAGTACATTTGGCTCATAAAGGGAGAATTTAGAGAAGTTTTTCATCATCTCAAGTTGAAGTCGGGGGATACAATTTTCTTTTGAGGTGTATGTTAATTTCTCAATTTCTCATATATTGTATTTCTCAAGAATTATATATTTTAGATCTTGTTATTGGTTTAATTTATACTATGAGAGTTTTGTCAAACTTTTATTCGATACTTAATTGTAAGAGATTTTCTTAATCAAAGTTGATCGAGTAGGTTGGTTTTCTTTTTCCTAATTTGGAAGAAAGTTTCCATCCATTTTTTAATCTTGGTGTCTCCTATTCATCTTATATTTGTTTTCATTTCATCTTGAGGGGAAATATTTTCTGGGTTGTTTCCGCTGAGTCGACCAGTCCACCGTTGAGTGCTACTTCGGTTGTGACTGATGAAGGGAAGGCTCCTTCAATTCCTCCTCCTCTACCTACTGTTAAGGCTGAGTCGAGTGTCATGACAAAATGGATCAAGATGGACAGAAAATGCATGGCTTTGATTAGACAATGGTTAGAACAGAATGTATATAACCATGTGACTGGAACAAAGACATCTAAGGAACTTTGGGATAAGCTCTTGTATATGTATGAGAGAGACACTCCTGGAAACTGAAATTTGCTTGTCAGAAGGTTGATGGATCTTCGATACAGGGATGGGACAGAAGTCACTGACTACATCAATGAGATGCAAGGTATATTAACTCAATTATCTAGTTTGAATTTGCCTCTTGATGATGCTTGGCAAGCTTGTCTATTATTGAATACTTTACCAGAATCTTGGGAACCTTTAGTTATTTCCTTGAATAATTCTGACAAGTAGTTGACTTTTGATATGGTTTTAAGTTGTCTTTTGAGTGAAGAAGTGAGAAGGAAAATACAACAGGTAACTTTCTCTAATTCCTCTCAATCTTTGGTTTCTGAATTTAGTTCTCAGGGAAGATCAAAGAGTGGAATCCAAGTGGAAGAGATAAGAGTAGAGGAAGGTCTAAATCTAGAAACGAGACCTTCAAGTGCTTTATTGTGATAAAGTCGGCCATAAGAAGCAGACTTGTTACAAATATAAGAAAGATCTAAGAAATGGTAAGGTGCTTGACAATAAGAGTGAAGATGATAAGACTACCAATGTTACAACAGAAGATATACTAATCATACTTGATGATGGAAATGATTGTTTGACAACTAATGATGATATTAGTTGGGTGATTGATTCTGGCGAATCATTTCATGCTACTCCATGTAGAGATTTCTTCAACACCTATGTGACAGCTGATCTAGGTGTGGTGAAGATGGGCAACAATGGGACTTCTAAAATTGTTGGTCATGGTGATGTGTATATTATGACAGATTCTGGTTGCAAACTTGTTTTGAAAAATATGTGTCATATTCCTGATTTAAGATTGAACTTGATGTCAACAGGTGTGCTAGATGATGAGGGCTATGTTTCACAATTTTCATGTGGCTTATGGAAATTGGTGAAAGGTTCTCTAGTGGTTGCTAAAGGGAAGAAGTGTGGTGGTCTTTATAGGACTACATCTAGTCTGGTTCATGGGGAGGTTAATGTTACCTCTACTACTCTCACAGCTGATTTGTGGCATAGAAGGTTGGGACACATGAGTAAGAAGGGGCTAGAATTTTTGAAGAAGAAAAACTATCTTCCACAACTTGATGGGACAACACTAAGCTCTTGTGATTATTGTTTGGCTGGAAAATAACGTAGAGCTTCTTTTGTATCCATAGGTAAAAGGAAGACACAAATACTTGAACTTGTACATTCTGATGTCTGTGGTCAAATGGAGATAAAGTTTCTTGGTGGAGCCTCTTATTTTATCACTTTTATTGATGATGCTTCAAGGAAGGTATGGTGCTACTGTTTGAAGAATAAAAGTGATGTGTTTAATACTTTCAAACCATTTCATATTCTTGTAGAGAGAGAAACAAGGAAGACTTTGAAATGTTTGAGAAGTGATAATGGAGGTGAGTATTGTTCTAACGAGTTTCAGGTTTATTATGACAAACATGGCATTTGGCATGAGAAGACCGTTCCATATACCCCACAATTAATTAAATGGAGTTACTCAGAAAATGAACAGAACAATTCAAGAAAGGGTTAGGTGTATGCTTTCTACAGCAAAATTACCTAAGGGATTTTGGGCTGAAGTTGTTTGTACTGCTTGTTATTTAATTAACAGATCTCCTACACTTGCTTTAGATGGAGATGTTTCAGAAAGAAATTTGGACCGGTAGGAAGGTAAAATACACTCATTTAAGAGTGTTTGGTTGTAAAGTCTTTGTACATATGCCAAAGGAGTTAAGGTCTAAGCTTGATGCTAGGACATTTGAATGTATATTTTTGGGTTATGGGGATGAAGAGTTTGGTTTCAGACTTTGGGATCCTAAGGAGAAGAAGATTGTTCGAAGCCGGGATGTGGTGTTTTGAGAAAATCAGTTTCTAGAGGACTTTGGGAATGAAACAATTACCCAAAGTGATACCTAGGATTATGTTGTGAAGGTTAAGACTTCATCTGCTCCTCCAACGGTTGTAGAGGATATTGTTCAAGATGTTGCTGAATAGATTGATGAAGAAGTCGGAGATGACATTCCTATTTTTTTGCCTCGTGATGGTGAAAGTGAAGATAATGATATTACTAATGATACAGTTCTTGATGTTGTTGATGAACAGGTACATGATGGTGATCAGGTTGTTGATCAAGGGGAGGCTGATGCTACTAGAACAAAATCTGGAAGAATTGTTAAGCCATCCACGAAGTATCCAAAATCTACTTATGTGACTCTCAAAGAAAGTGGTGAGCCTGAATACTTCAGTGAAGTTCTTAGTCACAAAGAGAAAGACAAATAGGTAAGTGCCATGCGAGAGGAATTAAAGTCATTGTATGAGAACAAGACTTATGAGCTTGTGAATCTTCCTAAGGGGAGAAAGGTCTTGAAGAATAAGTGGGTTTATCGGCTTAAGCATGAAGAAGGTAACTCACAACCAAGGTACAAGGCAAGACTTGTGGTGAAAGGTTTCGGGTAGAAGAAAGGTATTGACTTTGATGAAATTTTCTCACCTGTTGTAAAAATGTCTTCAATCCGTTGTGTGCTAGGTTTAGCTGCAAGTATGGATTTGGAGGTTGAATAGTTAGATGTGAAGACTGCATTTCTCCATGGTGATCTTGATGAAACAATATATATGGAACAACTTGAGGGTTTTGTGGATAAGGAAAAGAAACAGATAGTGTGTAGATTGAAGAAGAGCTTGTATGGCCTCAAGCAAGCTCCTACACAATGGTACAAGAAGTTTGATTCTTTTATGGATAGTCAAGGCTACAACAAAATAATTTCAGACCATTGTGTATTTATCAAGAAATTTGGGAAGAATAACTTTATCATTTTGCTTCTTTATGTTGATGATATGTTGATTCTTGGATAGGATAAAACAAGAATTGCAGATTTGAAACAAAATTTAGGGAAATCCTTTGCTATGACGGATTTGGGTCTAGCTAGGTAAATTCTTGGCATGTCCATCCAGCGGGATAGAAAAGCTAAGAAGATTTGGTTATCCCAAGAGAAATACATTGAGAAGATTCTTGAGCGATTCAACATGAAGGAAGCCAAGCCGGTTTCTATTCCACTAGGAGCTCAATTCAAATTGAAGAAGGGTGAGCTAAGTGAAGCAGAAGTAAATGAAATTAAGAATGTCCCTTATGCATCTGTTGTAGGGAGTCTTATGTATGCTATGGTTTGTATTAGACCAGACATAGCATATGGTATCAGGGCAGTAAGTAGACATTTGTCTAATCCTGGTAGAGAACATTGGCAAGCAGTTAAGTGGATATTGAGATATTTGAGAGGTACTTCCAAGCTAGGTTTATGCTTTGGGGGAGGCAAGCCTATATTATCATGTTATAGTGATGCAGATATGGCCGGTGATCTTGACTCTAGGAGGTCTACTTATGGGGTTATTTTTACTTTTGCAGGTGGTGCTGTTTCTTGGCAATCCAAATTGCAAAAGTGTGTTGCTCTATCCACAACTGAAGCTGAATTCATTGTAGTTACAGAAGCTTGCAAAGAGGTTCTATGGTTGAAAAGATTTTTGAATGAAATTTGTATAAGTCAAGATAAGTATGAGGTACTTTGTGATAGTCAAAGTGCTATACATTTGAGTAAGAACTCTAGTTTTCATTCAAAGAGTAAACACATAGATGTTCGATATCATTGGGTAAGAGATGTGTTGGAGAGAAAGTTGTTAGAGTTGAACAAGGTTCACACTGACAAGAACATCTCAGATATGTTAACTAAGATTGTGACAAATGACAAACATTTATTTTGTCGAAGTAGAACTAGTATGGAGAATTTTACTACCACTTATGTCTAGTTAGCTCATGGATTCGTGAAGGGGAGGATTTGTTGAGTTTCCCTCACCCATTCGTATTGGAAGAACTCAATTATAAGTTTTGGCTTTTCGGTTTATCACACTAATGGTTGGTGTTTCGTATACCTATGTATGATTTCGTCTTTTTTTATATAAGTTTAATGAGGCGACTTTTAGAATTCTATTCATATTCTTCTATATAATAGAGAACTCTGTTGATGTTAAACAAAACATCCTCTTGAGAGTTTTGAGTACATTTAGCTCATGAAAAGAGAATTTGGAGAAGTTTTTCATTATCTCAAGTTGAAATCGGGGTCTTAATTCAAGGTGTGAGGTTGATCTAATTTTTTTTGAGGTGTATGTTAATTTCTCAATTTCTCATATATTGTATTTCTCAAGAATTGTATATTTTAGATCTTGTTATTAGTTTAATTTGTACTAGGAGAGTTTTATCAAACTTTTATTCGATATTTGATTGTAAGAGATTTTCTTAATCAAAGTTGATCGAGTAAGTTGGTTTTTTTTCCCTAATTTTAGAAGAAAGTTTCCATCCATTTTTTTTATCTTGGTGTTTCCTATTCATCTTATATTTGTTTTCATTTCATCTTAAAGGGAAATGTTTTCTGAGTTGTTTCTACTAGAGTGTCTATTTCCGAACAAAATATAGAATATATAGATATACCAGGAACAAATTAGCTCCAAATATATATTTCATAGATATTTAATTGAGAGTTAGTCCACATTGGTCTCTTTTTTTAATTTGGTGGGATCCATTCATTAAGGACGCCTCCACCCAAAAAAATAACAAGGTTTGAGAAAGAATAACATTGAATTTTATCATATTCTTTAAAAAAAATAAAAATAAAAATAAAAATAAAATGAAAATTCTTACCAGATTGATAAAGCACTGATCACAATATGAGCATCTTTCATGAGCCCGGTGAGAAGAATCAAAATTGTGTTGTACCAAATCTCCACACTGTTTGGGGGTTACCAGCATTACAATCATAGTTTAAATCGGGACACAAATTGACATGGAATGACTCCAAGAGTTCAAAATTGACTCTGAATCAATTACATTATTTTTTTAATTTAATAAATGAAAATTATGTAAAATTAATATATATTGTTGTTTTTCACAATTGAGATTGATGAATATGTGATTTATAGCTGAACAACTTAAACCGAAGAAAAATAATAATTTTTCAAAGTATTTATTGTTTGACTCGGACAGCCAATTATAATTTAGTCGTTCGAATGTTATTTACAAACTTTGACAGGAGAAACATTGAACGAAGTCAACGGGTAAAACTTGACACAAGCCCACCAGTGGAGCCAAGCGTAAGTACTCTTGCTGGTGAGACGAGCTGGGCTTGCAAAGGCGCTTGATCCCGACTCTAGCTCGGCTTGCGATGGAATTCTAGGTATAATTTTAAGTTTTATCATGTTACTTGGAAAAAAAAATTATCATACTGTCAAAACATGAAAAATACTTCCTTAAAAAAATACTAGCAAATATATATAAGCACACGCTTAAAATACTTACCAAAGCATGACACCAGACGAGAGCGATAACTTGACGACAGGGTAGATGTCGGTGAAGGCTAAGACGGAGAAACCAGTCCATGTTTTCGGACAGCCGCCATTGAAGACGTACACGAGCTGCCCCAGTATGGGCACCCAGCTAGCGACGATCATAGAGACCATGATCCCGGCAACACCCGCTGCGAATAAACTAGTGAGCACCCAACAGAGGAGAGCGTGCACCACAAGCGATACTGCGGCCAGCCATGTGATGATCATGTTCTTGCTCTGGGACTGCAAGTACATTTGGAGGGTGAAGGAAAAGATGTAGGAGACGATGATTGGGATGTACCACATAGATATATTGTTTGCCTCGGCCGCTATCTCTGGTGACTGCCCAAGCAGTTTGAGTATGGGAGCTGAAAACACAAAAATGGGTAGCATTGGGACGAAGAAGATGGTCTCTACAAGCCATGACCTCTGTAGGTAGACGGCCAAGCATGTGATATTGTTTTGCTCCGAAGGCTTGCCCACACAAAGTTTCCAACCCGCTAGACATGCCCATCTGCAAGCCAAAATAATTTTTAAATTTGACAACAATTATATTTTTATAAGATATAATAAAAAATAAAATATTTAGACAATAAACTAATTAGTACTAATTTTGAGCCAGATCAATATAAAATAGGTACTAATATAAGCCTAAATTTAATTTTAAAATCTGAACAGGTATTCAAGTCGAGTACTTTTACCCAAGCAAACCAGCTGCTCCGGTAGAAGTGAGCACTCTTGATTCTTGAGGTCTTTCTTCCATTAAGTTTTCTAGTTAATATTTAGTTATAAATTTTTTTTAGAAAAATGAGTATAGGGAAACATATAGTTATTTGAAATTGATCAATATATAATTTATACTAATTTTAAAATATTGATTTAACTAAAATAAAAAACTAGTACGTTACCTACAGGATAAACAAGTTTATATAGAATCATTTATGAAGTTTAATTTAAATAGCTATAGAATTGAGACTTGAGGGCGTTTTGAGCACTCAAGCAGAAGCTTTAAAATTATGACCAAAATTTGTTTTTATTATTTAAAAAAGGTCAATTATAATGGAGAAAGGTGGGTATATTGAAAAGTGATCAGCATGCTTGATCATCATAAATGATAATTAAAAAAATAATATTTCATACACCACTAAAATTTTCAGTTCTAATTTTTCCTACCTTTAAAAAGAACACTTTGTAAGTGGCTAATTTAATAAACCAATGAATAGTTCTGTGACAGCAAAAAGTGCTAAAAACCAGGTAGCACCTTTTTTATAAAATATAATTATAATTACCAAGATTCCGATGGAGAAGCGGACGAATACGTGGAAGACAAGTGCAAGCGCCGCCATCTGGACATCGCCAATGCGGCCAATGAAGGCTTGAGCTATGACGAAAATCCCGAACATAGACACTCTAGTGAACACAGCCGGCCCGGCTATCACCCATAGCTTCTTCAACTCCACCCATGTTCTCCTCCATAGCTGCTCCTCTTCCTCCTCCCCCTCTAAAACCCTCCTCTCCCCTCCTCTTCCATCCCTACTCCCCAGCAATCTTTTTTTCGCTTCCTCCATTAGTTACTCGTCTACTTTCTGTCTTACATGTCATACAATCTCAGATACCAGTGGCTAGCTGTTTTTAAAGACACACTTGTGCATTTGTATAAGAATATAAAATGTAAAGATCTAAGTACGGTTGATGACGTTGCATATGATCCGACATAAATGAATTCATATTTCATATCTGGAACAGTATATGTAATATATTTATTTACAATATCATAACTCGGATTACTAGTCCTGTGGTCATGATACAAGAACGTGCAAATGCAATTGATACGTAGCATATGATCCGACGTAAATCAATTCATATTTCATGATCTGGACAATGTTGGTTTTTGATAATCGATATAATCACGGATGACCTAGATGCTAACTTTCAGACTACCAACACTAAAGTAACTCATATATAGATATATATATATATATATATATATATATATATATGATAGAGTGAAAAATTTAAAACTTAAAGTTTAGGTCAAAATTGATTATGTATTTGTTTTGGGAATCATCATCATTAGTAATTTCTATCCAACACACTCTAATTAGGTTTTTAACCTCTCAAATTGTCACTCTATTATTCTTTTCTTTATATATATATATATAATTAATATCTTACTGTGTTTGATATCGACCGAGAGGACTTCAGCATTGAAAGGTCAGAGAAGATAATGTTGCATTGGTAGGCATCTACTAGATGCTAAATATTCATATGATCTCCAAGAATCCCCCACGCCAATTATTCTTGAAGACAACTCATAGCTCATGCCTTAGAACAATTATTAATATATATCCACGTCAAGTGTTGAATCACGCTGGGGCAAGATGTGCGCTTTAAAATGACATTTTTGTAGGCTAGCATGCCCCAATTAAACTACAAGAAATATTACAATAATTGAATCGACACTACACATAGAAGACACCATATTTTAGTTTGAAAATAGACTGACTTGCTGCTATACATGATTAGTGTGCATCTACTACAACTGGCGTTGGTTCAACTTTAGCATTTGTATATCACTTAACAGTACCCTTGCAGACTATAAGCTACCTATCCGCGGATCTTTAATCGAAAAACTAGCTTCACGTATGTACATAAATATTATGTAGATCTATTTTTATGCATACTACGGGTTAGAGATAATCATCACGTGTTGCGTTTGATTGCGACTTGGAAGGCTCATAGATATGGAGGAAAAGGACTTTTCTTGTTGCTTTGCTTTGGTGTGGTGTTGTCGTATTTAATGTGTGTGCCCGCCAGATTGTCGTATTTTATATATGAATTGAAGAATTTAAGCTGCAAGATGATTGAGGCCACGCAACAATGCCGTGTTGACCTCGACATCTCATCAACTTTTACGGGGTGTCTGCTTTGATGTATACCACAAAGTTTTCTTTTTTTAACGTATAAATAAATGAGGACTCAACAGTATTAGTCAAGATCATCGACAAGCAATGTTCAACTACTCCCCATTCATGAACAAAGAGTGGTCTTTCACTGCAATTTGCTTAATTCTTCCTTACATTTCATATGACAAATATTCTCATTTCTAGTCCCCGACGTCAGCAACCCGAACAAAGCCAATCACAATATGGCGTACTATCTCAATTTTCATAGTCTTCTTCATTTCTCGGAGAGAGATGGCCGGCGGTGGCGGTGGTGGCAGCCGTTCCCTACAGCAGACGCCGACATGGGCAGTTGCTGCTGTGTGTTTTGTGCTCGTTGTCATTTCTATCTTCATCGGGCACGTCTTACATCTCATCGGGAAGGTATATAATTCAATTATCATGCACCTGTATAAGTTTAGCTCTTGATCTTTTCTATGGTATTTGGTTTGATCAATTATACACCATTTTCAAGCACCCAGTCATTGAAGAGGAGGCACAAACGTGCACTTAATGAATCACGTGAGAAGATCAAATCCGGTGCAGTACTGAATCAAATTACTTGTTTTCCATATATTTGTTAGAATGAAATGAAGGTTGCTTGTTATTCTTATATATGATTTGATAAAATGGCAGAGCTTATGATGATGGGGTTCATATCTTTGCTGTTGACGGTAGGCCAAGGCCCCAGATCAAAAATTGTATACCCAAGAGTGTGGCCAACACTTGGCATCCATGTGAGAAGAGTAATGATCATAATAACACTTCTTATCAAAACAGCAGGGATGATGATAATGATGATGAAAGCATTGGACAGAGGCTTTTATGGAGTAGTACTTGCCGGATCCTCGCCGGAGAAAGTGGAGCTGATAAATGTGAAGCAAAGGTTAGCAACCTAGCTGGCTAACTATCTGTCTATGTATTATTTACAACAATGAATCTTACCCATTGAAGAGTAGTCTTGTGCAACTGGTAAGAGTTGCTACCTGTCACTTAGAACTAACCTCTGCTACAATAAACCTATTGTAATCTGAGTCTTCTAGGAACACACACGAAAGCCTTTGTGCACCGGTCTTCCCTTTAATGAATCATATCATTACTACTTTATAAGATTTTTCTTTTGCTGAAAATTATCTATTGAGTTTGATGTTTGGTTATGGTTTTATTTAGGGATGTAAACAAGTTAAACCTACTCGCAAGCATTTTACTTTCGGCTCGATTCGGTTTAAACTCATGCTCGTTAATTTTGTGCTCAAAAAAATACTCGATTCGAAATAGATAGCCCGTTGAACAACGAACAGAGCTTGAGCTGAAGAGTATTCGACTCGGCTTGGCTAACTCGAGCTCGATGTATTCAAACTCGAAAAAACACTCGGTTCGACTCGGCTCACCAATACTATTAAGGTCACATTGAACTTATATAGCATTGGAAAGAAATTTTGATCTTATACAAGTCAAGCATGAGCCAAACACAAACATTTACTCGGCCCGAACTCAGCTCGAAAACATAATGAGCCAAACTACAAACACTATGAATTTTGGATGAGTTTGGCTTGACCTATATTACATCAAAGCTCGTCAAGCACTCAAACAAGTTCAAACATGCTTGTTGAAAATTACGTCGAATTCAAAAATATCCCTACTCAGTTCGGCTCGGCTCGTTTACACCCCTAGTTTTATGAAAACTGCCCAAGTTGGCAGCTTTAGAAAAAACCAGCTTTCTCTTGTTTAGAAGTCTTGCACCATTTGGATGCTATGTTCCATTTTTCAATTTTCTCAAAATAACTTTACATCACATCCCACTTTTTAGAGTCAAATTTCCCATATTATTTTATGACAGATGTGTTCATACAGATTAATTTATTCTTCTTTGTAAGAGCCTACACAAGATCAAATATACATGTATTCTGTCTGCTTAATCTACTTCTTGTTTCTACCATTGACTCTCTGCATGTATTGATTTGAATTGAAGATGAGAAAATGGAAGTCATGGGATAGGAGACTAAAACAATGGAATAGCAGTTCACCTATGGTAACCAACTATATAAGATACATGCATTTGCAATTTTAGACTAAATCAATAATATTTTCTTGTGAGAACAAATTTGGTGTTGCTCATCTGCAGATCCTGAAAGGTTTAGGTTTGCAAGAGAGACCTCCTTTGGCCGTAGACATTTGAATTGCTGGACCAAGTCACCTGTTCTTATTTGAATTGTATGAATTTTCTACCTCACTCTATGTACTTTAAAAACTCAGGCTTGGACTCCACTAGGCATGTCACTGAGTGGAGTCTACTCTTTGCCCATTAATTTATATTTTTTATAAAATAAGTATATATTAGTCTTTTTTCATTTAAAATTAATAAATAGATGATTTATATTATTTTAAAATATTTATTTAATTAAATTAAAAAAATAAATTAATTTAATTACGTGACTCTCAATAAAATCAACCACTAAGAAGTTATCTGTGAAATTTGACAATTGGAGGAATTTTTGGTGTTAAAAAAAGCTTTAAAGTTATGCTGAACATATAGCAATTGGTGCATTTCATGAAGAGATTAATTAACATGGTCTTAAATTAAACTGTGCGTTGAACAGATAATTGGTGCAATTTCATGAAGATAATCACAATTTAATATCTATTCATCTTCCCCTTAATGTTATGCACAAATTAATAGATGGCATGTGTGTTTTTAGAGAGTTGACTTCATGAACTATGATAAGTGAGAGGCATGTTGGCAATAGTATAAATCATTAATATGTTGAACGTATATATGAAAATATTTCATGCATTAATAAGCATTAGGAAAAAAAGTGGTCAACGGAGAAAAGCCTAATTAAAACAAGCTGCTACTTAAGCAATATTGACTATTAGCAACTCTGATATCAGATGTTAAAAACTTATTATTGAATTGGGAAGAAGTTGATTTCTTATTGACCTACAGGCTTGTTTCATCAGACAGTTTGTCAGATCTGCTGCAAAAATTGATTATCCAACCCTTAGACATGGATTCATAATGGTATGTTTAATTAATTTAGATGCATGTGTATTAAACATGGAATGCAGGCACATTTAGCCCCTCAAAGCTCAACCAAGTTTGACTTCCAACAGTGTTATGTATTTAAAGTATACAATATTTACCTATATTTTTAACGTAATTTTGTATTTCATGCGTATAAACATTATTAATTAAATGATATTTTGCTTTATTTTTTAGTTAATTAATATTTTATTAGATATAATTAATTTTGGTGTTTCAATGCAGAAAAAAGGTGAATAAATTAAGCTTTGAAATTGAAAAGTCATGGTCACCCAATGGCTATAATTTATGGTGTTCAATGGAGTCGAGGAGTTAGAAACTTGAAGGGACATCATAATTAATTAGACTACATCGATTTGTGAACACTCTTTTCGAATTCTTGTATCTCCTTTCTATATAAGAAAGGGGGTGTCATTTGTTATTTGAGATATCCTATCTCAACTATTGGTTTAGGAGTTTAGTTGAAGAAAATAGTTCTAGTTTTGTAATTCTTTTCTTTTTTATAATAAAAATTATTTTATTTTTTATATTGTTTATTTTTATTATGGAGTAGTCTTTTATTTTGTTCCAGAGGAATATTTAATTAAATTCAATACAATCCCTTATTCAATTTATGTTTGAGTTATCATCTTTTAAATGCTAAGAGTAGATTAATCACGTATTTCTTAAATTATGAGGTTTAATTAAATTTTGGGAGCAATTAATTAGATTAATTATTGATAATTCATCATATGACGAGTCTTTTTGACTTGTTTGTCGTTGTGGTTAGAAGATACACAACACCGTATGCGATTGTTAGGCAAATCTTAATGCGTTATTTTGTTGATTAATCAATTATCACCGAGAGGTAGAAATTGAGGCAAAATAATAGAAGTATGAAGGAGCGGGAACCACGTCATATAATTATCCTAGATCGACAATCCGAGAGAATAAAAGATAAGAGTAAGATATGATGAAGATTAAATTCATATTAAGGGAAATTCGACTCTAGAACGAGTTTTATCATTTTAATTTTCTTTTTATTTAAAGTTATTATTTAGATTTAGTTAAGTCAATTATTTTTGTTTTGCTCTTAATTTGATTTTTTTAATTAATTTAAGGAAATTCATCTCTCTGTGGGAACGATACTCAAATTTATCATTATATTACTTGTTTCGACCGTGCATGTCACTAAACTAAAATCAAAAGATCACTTGGAAGATTTCATGGTAGTTGGCATAAGGTACATAATTAATCAAATATTTACCGAGTTCTATAAATTTTTATCACCAATTTGATAATGGAATAATTAATTGACGAACAATCAAAATTAATAAAAAATAATTTTGTGGCCATTATCGCACATAATTAGAATCAGATTAAAATTAAACATGGATTTTATATCATTACTTGATCATTAATGTTGCTCACTTAATACTTCTTAATATGTGCAGCCCAACAACATGGTTTTTTATTGTCCTCTTCTTGCGATCTAATGCACATGGTAAGCTTATAATCCACAAAAAATAATACTAATTTAGAACCACCTAAAAAAATTAACATATGTTCTAAAATCCTAAATTCATATTTCTAGGGATGACAATTGTCGATCAAATATTATTGTGTCCATATTGATCAATTCTTCTATTTACCATACACTTGGGCCATATTAGAATGTAGCTAGATTAAACGATAAACGTACCTCTTATTCTTTGACCAAAACCTTTCACCACAAGTCTTGCCTTATACATTTGTACACCATTGGTTTCAAACTTGACCCGATGGATCCACTTGTTTTGTAAAACGTTCCCTTTTTGTGGCAACTTCACCAACTCCTATATACGATTCTTCTCCAATGATGACATCTCATCCTTTATGGCCAACTCTCACTTAATATATCCAAACTCAATCTTGACAAAATAAAAAAATCATTCTTTGTGAGAAGCCCAATGAAATGAAGTACCTGAATCAATATACCATGAATCTATTTTGTAATCATCTTGAAAAGATAAACTAAATTTCCCTTCATGACAATCTACAACATCACCTACATTCTTAACTCGTTCGAGACAATCCTTCTTTATATGTCCTTCTTTATCACAAATCCAACAAGTAAGCTTACCCTTGAATTTTTCTTTAGATTTAGAGCGCCCTCAGTTCTTAGGACCTCTACTTTGACCTCTTCCTCCATTCTTTGCTCTTGTTTTTGTCCACCAACAAAACTATGCTCGAGATGGACTGTGTGCTATCTACCATGCTCTTCTTCATCTTCCCCTAATTCAAGATTTCATTAAGCACTTCATCAAACTTTAGTTGTTATTTTGATACATTACTTATAGATGTAATTACCATATCCCAACTCTCCGGCAACGAACACATGAACATTAAAGATTTAATATTTTCATTAAAGGTCATCTCCACAAATTCAAGTTGTGCCCAAATTTTATTGAAATTATTCAAATGATTAGCAATAGATTTACCTTTGAGCATCCTTAAATAGACAAGCTTCCTCAACAAAAATAACCTGTTTAAGGTTGATGACTTCACATAAACACCAGTTAGTGCCTCCATCAACCCTTTGACGATTGTCTATTTGGAGACATTAAACGCCATTGACTGTGTTAAACACAATCGAACAATGGCTAAGACTCGTCTATCTAATAAGGCCCATTCCTTGGCTGACATCGCTTCTAGCTTGGTATATACAAGCTGTTGATGTAGTTGCTTTTGTTATAGATGATCCTCATTCTTTATCCTCCATCATTAATAATTTGTTCCATCAAATTTTTCAATCTTCCAGTCTTGGAAGTGTCCACCATGACTCCCACTCAAATCAAGATTTAATTTAATGAGACCCAAATTTACCATAGACAGCGCCAATTGTTGAGAAAAATCTCAAAGTTGGAGATCAACAACAGCGAATACAAGATATGGGAAAATAATGTGTGAGAAATGAGATAAAATAAAAACCAAAAGAATAGAGATTTAATGTGAAAAACCCTCCTTTTCTCGAAAGTCAAAAACCACTTGACAACAACAAATAAATTCACTATTTTAACCAAAGATTACAACTATCAAACATATAAACATGTACAAGAAGATTACTCACTCAACCTATACTATTGAGATTATAAAATTTCTCTATTTTAATTTTCTATATAAGATTAAACTAGTGAATAATATTGATCCATCTTCTTATCTCTATATTCCTTTTCTATTTCTTTTTTCTCTTACATCCTGTCTTGTTCTAGAAGGAGACAAATGAGTTTATATTTATAGAGATGGTTTTAAGCCATTCATCTTCCATGGAACAACAAATAATCACTTCTGTTTGGTATCCTGAGATTCTTTGAATATTTCGAGGGTGACAATGGGCTATATATTATTAATATAATTACAAATATCAACAGTCTATTCGCTCAGATGTATGAAGCAATGCCAATAATGTTCTTGTCTGCAATTTGTTATATAACTTAATAAAAAATAAGATTGAGAAAAATAACAAATTTATTAAAGAAAAGCACAGATAGATGGCAAAAACATTTTACTAGCATAAAGTAAAGACAAGCAGCAAAGCCATGGAATGTAATATCAATGTTCTTCAAGTACCTGTCTTATTATACAAAAGGATATATGAAAACAATGAAAAGCTACAACTCATTTCTCCACTTTTAACGGTTGAGGTAGGAAGACCAGAATATAAAAACTCGCCACTTTGGACAGCATGGGATTTATGTGCTCAGCTTTAATAGAAATGGAATCAGTGAGGAGCGCAAAATCAAAAACCCTTTTGTCACTCGTGTCATCTCACATACACCCAGCATGCAGGCAGGAAAAGATCAAGCCGATCAAGCGTCCTTTTGGTTGGCAATGAAGAAAAGTAAATGACAAGAAAATTTAAATGGACAACCTTCCTAAAAGCAGTATTACTCCTACAAATAGTATACATGTTATGTATTTCATTGAAAAATTAGCCATGGTTTATGTGTTGTGTTCAAATTAATCATAATTACCTTTAGGTGGGTCACCAAAAAAATTCCCACTTTTTCTCATAGAAGGTAAATTATTTAGACATGACAACAGCATGTGGGTGACTCAACTTGGAGCTAATTATAATTGTTTTATGTTGTCATTTGGATTTAATCATATTTAATTTGTATACAAAATGATTAACTCAATTTTGTTTTTTATATAAAATACACTTGTAATATTTTTATGTCACCTAGGAAAGATGTCAGCATAATGTATAACCTATATTATGGTTAAATTTTAATTTTATAGATAAATTTTCATCAAAAATTGAGATAGATTTGATAACTTAGTATCTTAGATATATATATTTTGATTGATTTTAAATATATATCTTAATTGAATGAGAGGCTAGCATTGAGTTCCCCTTTTATTAATAAGAGTAGATTACATTACCATCATGTAAACCAAAAATGTATGAAATTAAATCAAGGAAGATTCATTCTATCAGTAAGCCACAAAATTAGAAAACAACAATATCAAAACCAACAGACAGTCATAAGGCATCTAACCACTCCAAGGAAAGGTAACATGATATGTGAAGAGTTCAATTAAAAAATTATGCCAAACAACAAACAGATTATATCAGGAGTTTTTCACCTCTATGAGATTTTTTATGGCATGTTTACCATTATGGAGTTCACTCAAAACTTTGTATCTTTCTGGGGAAAAAAAACCCTGCAATTGTCACAAAAAACGGGCAGATGACATTTGAGACCTGATATGGCTTAGAATAATGTGGAATGGTTCCCTTCAAAGAGAGGCAAAGTCACAAAAGGGGCAAATGACAATTTGAGTTTTGATATGTTTTAAAATCGTGTAGAATGGCAAAATAGATCTATGCCCTTTATCCAATTTGAAAGAAGAAGAACAGGAAACATGTCATGTACTTAGTTCTTATACAAGTTGGAAAGAACACAAACAACCAAACACAAAATTAATGTCTATGGCACAATACCATTAATATTGTATTTGGATGAAAAATTGCAGAAGTCTTAGCTTTTCAGGTTATCTTAACATGATAATTGTGGCCATCATCATGTGCCGTATGCCAAGTAAATTTCTAGGCATAACAGTATACAGATACGGTGCACCTTTTTAAAGCAGTAAAAGGAAGGAATCAGAAAATGATGTGACGATGGAATTTAGACTCTCCATTGCTGGTGTCTCATTTTTCTGCCGTTTTGACTTTTCTCGATCAAGATATCTCTCAAGTACCCGTTAGAAAGTATGTTATTAAAGAGACACCACTTTAAAATTATGCATGCAAATAAAGAAATGCAAACCTGAATCGCGGCGCCTAGACCCTCCCTTGTTTAGTTAAATATTACTTTTCATGTATTACGATATAAAATACTCTTAAGAAGCCACAACGTGATTTAAATTTTATGAATAAGCATACAATGCTTATTTGGGTCCAAATATATATATATATTATATATATATACAACAATTTTATCATTCTCCAATATAATGTGTACACTCATAATGAGAAGACAAACAAATAGTAGAGTTTCAACAAATAACATGTTATATACTTAACTTTACATATCAAGTTTGAAATTCAACAAGTCCCATACGGATTACATAATCCTTGAACATCTTTGGTGGCATACATTTCGTCAAATGATCTACTGATCATCAATTTAGTGCTAATGTGTTTGATGGCCACTTCATTTACTTTAATGTGCTCTATAACTACTAAATACTTAATATCAATGTGTTTACTTCGACTTGCACTTTTATTATTTTTAGCAAAGAACATAACAGTTGAATTATCACAATACATCTTCAATCATCAATTCAGTGCTAATGTGTTTGATGAGCACTTCATTTACTTTAATGTGCTCTATTACTGCTAAATTCTTAATATTGATGTGTTTACTTTGACTTGCACTTTTATTATTTTTAGTGAAGAATATAACAGCTAAATTATCACAATACATCTTCAATGGCCGTTAAAATAGACTCAACAACTCAAAGGCCAAACATGAAACTCTTCAACCAAATAACATGTGATGTAGCCTCAAAACACACAACGAATTTGGCATCCATAGTAGAAGTGGCAACTTAAGTCTATTTTACACTTCTTCACAATACAACTCCATTAGCAAGCATGAAGTTGTATATTTACTTCAATTTGCGCTTTTATTATTTTTAGCGACGAACACAACAGCTAAATTATCACAATACATCTTCAATGGCCTTAAAATAGACTCAACAACTCAAAGGCCAGACATGAAACTCTTCAACCAAATAGCCTATGTTGTAACCTCAAAACACACAATGAATTTGACTTCCATGGTAGAAGTGGCAACTAAAGTCTATTTCACACTTCTTTACGATACAACTCTGTTAGCAAGCATACAGATGTATCCAGATGTGGATTTATGAGAATCAGTGCAACCAGCGTAATCCGAATTCGAGTATCCAATGACCTCCAAATTAGAAGATCTCTTATATGTGAGCATGTAATCTTTGGTTCCTTAAAGGTACCTCATAACTTTCATTACAGCTCACCAATGTTCAATACCAAGATTACTTTGATATCTCCCAACATTTCAACAGCAAATACAATGGCTGGTCTTGTATAGACTTGTGCACACATAGGGCTTCTTACAGCTGAAGCATATGGAATGTATTTCATTTGTTCCCTCTCAAAATCATTCTTCGGACATTGAACCAAATTAAAATTGTCTCCTTTCACTATAAGAGCTACTCAAGATGTACAATTACTCATTTGAAATCTCTCAAGAACCTTACTGATATAGGCATTCTGAGATACACCCAAACCAATGACATAAGACGCTTCACCCGTATCCTTCACATCAAAATGTTGAGAGAGAAACTTTTACTTCGCTATAACAATCTCATATCATTAGTTGCAAGCAATATATCATCGACATATAAGACAAGAAAAATAATCTTACTCTTACTAACCATGTTGTATATACATTGATCCGTAATGTTCTCAACAAAACCAAATGAAGAGATTACATTATTAAATTTAAGATATCACTGACAGGAGGCCTACTTGAGTCAATATATCGATTTTTTAAGCTTACAACCAAGATGCTCACCATCAATTGAAGAAAACCCCTCAGGTTGTTTCATATAAACCTCTTCCTCTAGATCTCCATTGAGGAAAGCTGTTTTTACATCCATCTGATGTAATTCAAAATTAAATGCGCTACTAGTGCCATGATGATAAGGAATGAGACTTTCTTTAAAATAGGAGAAAAAGTTTGTCAATAATCAATTCTTTCATTTTATCTGAATCCTTTAGCCACGAGTCTTGCCTTATATCATTCAATGTTGCCTAATGAATCTTTTCTTGTTTTAAATACTCATTTACAACCAATAGCTTTCACCCCATTAGGGAACTTGAAAAGATTTCAAAGTTGGTTTGCAACCATAGAATCCATCTCAGCTTTCATAATTTCGTACCATAATTTTCAATTATTACTATTCATCACTTATAAAATCCATCTCTTCTTTCATGGTTTCGTACTATAATTTTAAATTATTACTGATAATTCTATAAAAGAGTTATTATTCTTTGCATTTTATATTGAATTTTTGTCATGTTTTGAGTCGTTTATATTTCAATTTTATTAGTTTAAAATTTTATTATATATTATTAATAATGCAAGAAATTATTGTGATTTTGGTGTAAAAAATGCTAATTAATGTTATTCCCTCAGGGTATAAGAGTTAGAAGACGATCCAGAATGAATTCAGGGTGAAATCAGGCCAAAAACGTAATCTGAAAATTATAACTAAGAGCAGAGTGCTCGAGCGTTGGCCTTTCTATTAAGAAAATGTTATGGTCAAGAGCTGAGCGCTCGAGCGGCTTACTAATTTTTCTGATATTTCTGGAGATTCTGGTGGAGCCCACTTAAAATATTTGGGTAGATCCTTTAAAAACTTGATTATGGTTTTAAAGAAAAGGAGAGGAATAACCTTGGATAGCGAAGCGACAACATGGAAGACGAGAAGGAACTATGAAGAAGTTGGATTAAAAGAAGAAGACACTTTCACGAAAAGAATTTTTTCTTATTTGGATTTTGTTTTCTTTGTAATTAAATGATGTCTTTTGTATCATATATGAATTTCTTGAGTTTAATCAAATATTTTATGGAGTAAATTCTTTTCTAGGATTTTCAATGACACCTAGTGCATGGATTAATAAAGGTTATTAATTTTTATATATGTGATTGTGATGTTGGATCAACTATTTTATTTTGTTCTTAATATTATCATTAGCCTGACTACCTATTGTTAGATCTAGAGATTTGATCATGTGTAGAGATATAAAGATTAAATTTTTCATTGAATAAAATAGTTTTTGTTCATCTGTTTTAGGTGATTCACATATGAGATAGAGATACACCCATATGTCTTGGGTAACTGTTAAGGGTAAAACTTAAAATATCATTTTTCATACACAATTTCATAGAGATATACGAGTTGGGTGCGAGTAATAAGTTTATGGTGAATCAAGAAATGTCGTACATAATTAATTCCAATGGTTAATGATTCAAATATGCAATTCATATGTAGAAGTTATAACTTTAATCATATAGAGCACTAGGAGAAATTGAAAATCCTAGGTTTGTCGTCTTGAAGTTAATATTTGATTTAAATATTGTATTTTAGATTAGTTTAGCCTTAATCCATAATTTAATCACTCTTTGAATTCATTTCTATTTAAGTATAATTAATTAAAGTAGTTTTGGTAACTAAAAATTTCTAGTAATAATTCCTCATAGGACGATACTTTCTTATCATTTTTATTACTTGATTCGGCACGTGCACTTGCATTATAATTTCCACATCAATTACTATTCATCACTTGTGAAAACGTATTAGGGTCATTTTCTTCTCTAATATTATAGTCAGTTTCTTATAGGTAAACAATAAAATCACTAGATGTTACTGATTTTTTCACTTTAATTGATCTCCTTAATGGTCCATCAACATTCTCTTGTGGAGGTGATTGATCAACCGGTTGCTCAAGAACTTCAAGTTGTTTATTATTCTCATGAGTAACTTATTCTACTATGCATCTCCAGCCTGATGTGACTATTCATTAGCTACTTGTTCAACATTCACCCAATTAGGATGTATGTCGCTAACAATAACTAATTTATTTCCTAATATAGGAGTACTTTCAATATGATCATCATCAAAACTAAGTTTCAATATTTATCACTCCCACTACGTCAATTAAGAAATTTTGCATTTTTTGATTCCACTAATCTAGTGACATTCGATAGATAATAAAACATATAACCTTTGGATTTTTCGGCATAACCAATAAAATACCTACTAATAGTCCTTAGGTCCAACTTCCTCTCTTGAGGGTTATATAAACCCTAACTTTTAGTGGGACAACCCCAAAGAGGCATATATTTCAAACTTGGTTTCCAACCTTTTAATAACTCAAATGGTGTTTTAGAAATACCCTTAGTAGGAACTCAATTTAATATATATGTTGCAGTCATAGGGGCTTCATTCCACAATGAATGAGGAAGTTTGGAGTTGCTAAGCATACTCCTCACCATGTCCAACATAGTCTTATTTCTTCGTTCTGCTACACCATTTTAATTTGGTGAGCTAGGCATAGCATATTGTGCAATAATAACGTGCTCTTGAAGAAATTTTACAAATGGACAGGGTGCTTGTCCACCATTAGTATGCCTATCATAAAATTCTCCACCTCAATTAGATCTTATGATTTTAATTTGCTTACCATATTGTTGATCTACTTCCGCTTTAAAAATTTTAAAAGCATCCAATGCTTCATGCTTATTATCAAGTATGTAGAGATGCATGTATTGTAAATAGTCATTGATAAATGAGATGATGTATTTTTGTCAATACTAATCCATATTAGGACAACATATATCTGTATGTATGATTTATAATATCTCAAAACTCCTCCTAGCACCCTTCTTAAACATATTGGTCTACTTTCCCATAACGTAGTCCACACAAATATCAAAATCTGTAAAATCAAGAGTTTTAAGAACTCCATTATTTACAAGTCTTTTAATTTTTTCGATTGAAATATGTCTCAATCTTCAATGTCATAGTATGGAGGATTTTTCATTCATAATGCAATGCTCTATACTAGCGAGTACCATGTATAGCCATTAGGTTATAAGGGACATCATCTTGCAAGTGGATTTAAAATAAAGCATTATTCATAGAACCATTTCCCATAACAACAAAGTTAGGCAACATACTAAAAGTGTTTTGAAAAAAGTTATATGAAAAACCCTAAGGCACAAGGCTTGAAATGGAAATTAAGTTCTGAAAAAGCTAGGAATATAAAAGGTCATTTTTAGATATAGTAGAAAGCCAGAACTTAAAACAAGTCTACATGTCTCAATTGCTTCTACATATGAACGCATCTAGGTTGTAAGAATAGATGTCTTGTTACTTTTTGTTGTTTTCCTTCGGTTTAAGAAACCCTGCATGGTATTCAAAACATGGATTGTAGAACCAGAATCAATTCACTACGTGTTATGACAAACATCAACCATACTAAATTCATAACATACAAATTAGATGAGATTACCTTTCTTCTTAAGTCATTCCTTGTGTTTAGGACAATCATTCCTTATATGTCCTTTCTTTTTACAAAAGAAATAATTAGATTCCCTCTTGTCATTAAAAAGGATAGGTCTTTTGCCTTTCCCTTTATACACTTGACTTTCTTTCTTGTTTTTTCCATGAGTCACTATATGTATACTTTCACCCATATTATGAATCAATCTCTCTTCTGCTTGAACACACATGGTTAGAAGTTTATTTATCAACAATATTTCTTTTTCTATTTTATAAATTATTTTGAAAGGACTGTACTTAGAAGGGAGAGAATTAAGGATGAAATGCACCAGAAAAGACTCAAAAATCTCAATCTCCAGAGACTCAAGCTGTGAAGCAATGTCTCTCATTTCTATAATGTACTTACGCACACCACGAATGCTAGTGAACTTCATTGATGACAATTTTACCATCAGGGTACTACCAAATTATTTGTTTTAAGTCTCAAACTATTGATCAATAGCCTTCATATAATAATTGACAAACTCAGATTCATGAATTGACCCACAAATACTAGTTGTAATGCAAGACTTAATGAACATCAAGCTTAAGCGATTGGATCGCTCCCAAAGTTCATATTGTTAATTCTCGCTTTGAGTACTAGATTCAGTGGAAACAAGAGGCTTATCCTTACAAAGAGCATAGTTAAGGTCCATGTACCCAAAATGAAGAAGGACTTTCTCCCTCCATTCCTTATAATTATAATCATCACTTAAATAGGGAACCTTAGATTTATTATTAGAAATTATCAAAGATGAAACAGCTGCAAGAAATATATAATCATGTTTACTATCACAAACATTGAGACACACTATATACCATCACTATAGTTGTATGCTTACCAATGCAAACATACTAAAATGAATCACTTCATGTACTATTTCAACGATAAAATTAGAAAAATATTAAATATCTCTCACTGTTTGTAGGCTAATTAAGAAACATAATTTTTTTCTATTTCACTCTAATTAAACAAAATAATCATAATAACCTCCTTGACTATAATAATCATAATGTCTATTTAGAATTTGATGTATTAAAATCTATATGTGATTTATATTTCACTTTATGTATTATTTTATCTTAATTAAAGATATTGTAGCTACTCTTTAATTAATTTAAAATACACTAATCACTTAGCATCAACACAATATATTTAAACTATCATATCATATTCAAATATTTCTCGTGCATATACATGACGTATATAAAGACACATATCCAAAATTTATATATGAACGCTCAATCACATGCACAATAATAAATGAAGATCTCACAACTAGGTTCAGACAGTCCTTGGAATCAAATGGACAGCTTGGACATCACTTAGACATCCTAAACAATTCATTGATATGCTAACTTTATTGTCCAAACATAATTAAGTGGGTCTATAGATAGCTATATGACCAAAATAGTTTGGGCAATGTTCATGTCCATAACCAGACTATGTATTTGTTCATAAAAATTGATTGAATCAAAGTGTATATGGACGGACACATAACTAATTGTCGAACTATTTATTCACTAAATCCGTCACATAAAAATTACCCACAATTACCCATTAATTAAGCGAAAATATGAGTCTTAAATATAACTTAAAATTTGGCCTTAAATAAGTGACCACTTCATATTTGTAGACGCACGAAATAAGAATAAAGTACAAAATGACTAAACAATCTAGCCCATTTAAGGTTCATTATTTAAAATTATTAAAATTAATTTAACCCTTTATTGAAAATTTTTAATAATATGACCTCTTATTGAGATTTTAAAACGTTTCACCCCTTATTTGACATTAATGTACATGTACCCCTTAATAAGGTATAATTGCTAAACACTGAAGCATCTTCTTCCTTGGGTTCGTTCATTCGAGTAATTATTAATATTGTCATCATACCAATTGAAGAATGACAAGTTTCCATTACAAAATCATTATGATAATAGTGTGAAATGGGAAAACAAACTTCACCCAAAAAAAATTACAGAAGAAAAATTCTACCGATGAATGCTCTAATACCAAATAAAATCAAATATAAATATATTTGCAATAAACAAATTTACTTATAATAACCAAATCATACTTCCTGTCATTATAGATTTTTTCAATTGGTCTTTTAAAATCTTTTTATATGTTACACTTCAAAAGTGATGGCAAATAGAGATAAAGAAAATACCAAGATCAAAGACCCTAAAAAAATATATCATATTTAACTACTCCCGTTAAGACGTTACAAGAATAACCACCTTACAGTGGTTATTCTTAGTTATACTACTAATTAATATATTTAGATTTTAGTGTATAAATTATATATATGATGAGGACTACGTAGGAATAAAATTCCAACATCTTTGACATGTCCTCCCACGGGAGAATCAGCTAGACCCACCCAGGACATAGCGGCGATAATGTTCTTGATAAGTTGGGGAGGAAATCTGACTGTTCATCACCATTGTTACCGAGAGCATATGCGTCTGATTCGAGAATCTATACTACATTGATGAAAGGCTGTAGGGAGGTGGGACTGATTAATGATGTGGTGCAGATGCTCCTGGCAATGCGGCAAGAGGAGGATAGAGCTAACCGGCCTGACCATAAGACCTACACCACTGTTGTGTCGGCGCTTGTGAAGGGTGGGCAGATTGATATGGCGAGGTATGTGCTCTCTGAGACGGCCCGGGTTGGAGTTCCTGCAAATAGGATCACCAACAATGTGCTGCACAAGGTGTATAGTCAGCAATTTCAGATCGAGAAGGCCAAGGAGCTGGTGAGGGAGATGGTGGGGGAAGCTGGGATTGAGTTTGATGTTCTGTCGTATAACACGCTGTTGGATGGTTGTATAATGGTTGATTACAGTGCTGGGGCGTTGAAGTACTTCAATGTGATGCGTGAGAAGGGCATTGCGCCATCCAAGGTGAGCTACACCACGTTGATGAAGGGTTTCGCCTCCAATGGCCAGCCGAAGCTGGTTCAAAAAGTGTTTGATGAGATGGCGAAAGACCCAAGATTGAAACCTGATTTGGTGGCTTGGAACATGCTGGTTGAAGGTTACTCTAGGTTGGGGTTATTAGAGGAAGCTGAAAGAGTGGTGGAGCAGATGAAGGAGAACCGATTTTACCCCGATGTATCCACCTATGGCAGTGTTGCCAATGGGATTGCTTTGGCTAGAAAGCCAGGGGAGACCATGTTGCTGTGGAATGAGATAAAAAACAGGTGCCACCCTGAAAAGAAGAAGAACATGATCAAGCTGGTTCATCTACACTTCCACCTATCAAGCCTGATGAAGGGTTGCTTGAGACTCTAGCTGATGTGTGTGTGACGTCTGCTTTCTTCCAGAAGGCTTTGGAGATTGTGGCTTGCATGGAGCAAAATGGGATTTCGCCAAACAAAACGAAGTACAAGAGGATCTATGCGGAGATGCATTCGAAGATGTTTACGAGTAAGCATGCTTCCAGGGCGAGGCAGGATAGGAGGAGCGAGAGAAAGAGAGCTGTAGAGGCTAACAAGTTCTGGCTTGGCCTGCCCAATTCTTACTATGGGAGTGAATGGCGTCTTGAACCAGCAGCTGATGACTATGCCGCTGGATTGTAGGTGAAGTATACGTGTGCACTAACTCGAATCTGCTCAGGTTCTTCCATGTTTATTATGCATGCACCTGGGTCTTCTTTTCTTTTTGAAGGTTATACTTACCTAATACTATGAAATTGCTGATTAACAGTTGCAAGAATACATTCAAATCAAAAATAGGATGCCACTGTTGCTAGACTCCCGGTAGTTCAAAAATAGGATGCCATATTAAGATTTATCAATTTCCAAATGGTGGGATTGCAAAACCTTTGCTGTTGACTTAAGATTGACGTGTTCATATTCCTAAAATAAACTTACTCTCTATGTTTCGTTTTATCTGTAGTTGACATCATACTTCACACATTACAATACATGCAACTAGCTGAAAATTACATATTAACACTTTCAATTTTTTGGTCCCAAGTACACTTTCCTTAATTCTTTGCAGGCTTGGCAACCCTCATTACCGAGTACATTACACAGAGGGTCAGCAGAGTACTCAAGATTATTTGTTGCTACTGACCTCGCCAACATATTGAGCAGCTCATTGCTATCCCGAATACTACACAATATTACGAACTTATACTTTTTACATAAGGTTGCGCTTGATAATGGTTCCTTCTGCCACGCTCCTGTCAATCGTCCTGAGCAGGAAGCTTCCACCTGTTGACGCGGACTCTCGCCATCTCAACCTGTGACCAAAGTAAGAATATCAACACGATCATATAAATTATAATATCATTCATCTTAATTTTCGGGTGTTGCCTGCAAATCAGGATTTGGAAGCCAGTAAATGAGAGTTTAGTTTTCTGTGTATTAAGATAGTTATAACCTGCTTGTCCCAGTCTGTTTTGCAGGTAAGGTAAGCGAGAGCAAGAGTTTGAGCTACTGTTCCTCCTACCATTCCCATCCATATACCCTGTAGAAATTACACATGATTTACTTTAGAAAAAAAGAATAAAATGTCACATTATGAATATATCATTTGCTTAATATAAATTTGCATGTATCTGAAGGTTCTGAACTGAGATATATGATCACCTTCACCCCAAGTTTGAGAGGATAACCAACTATTATTCCGAGGGGGAGCCCTACCAAATAATAGCATGCAATATTGACGTAAGCCACCTTGCCTTGCCATCCAGATCCCACAGCTACTCCTGTTTTAATGTGTGTGTGTGTGTATGTATAAGAAAACTTATAAAAGCTCATACTAGAAACATTTCATTGGCAAAAATGAGATTCATATCGTTGGAGGATTAGTGAAATTTTTTGGAAAATTTTTAGCCATGCCCCATTTGTGCTTCGTTTTGATTAGACTCAGAGCTTAAATGGACTTCAACTAACTATCTCAACAACTAGTGAAGTTAACTCCGTTTGCTACAAAAAAAGAACTCAGTTAACACCAGATTTGATTGAGTCATTTCAAGCTTGCGTGGACTTCAACTAACTATTTAAACGAATAAGAAAAATAAAGAACCCAATTAACATCACAATAAAAAATGCATAACTAGAAAAACACACATACATAAAATTTTAACTTTTATTGTATGTTAATTTGAAAACTCAACAAGAACTTACAAGAAATTGGGATAGCATAACTTAAAAATCCACTTGCCCGAAATTTTATCTTCCATTATATATTATATATTAATTTCAAAATCAATATGAACTTGTAATAAATTCGGCACGCATACCTTAAAAAACTCACATGCACAGAATTTTTTTATTACATATTAACTCCAAAACCCAATAAAAACTTATAAGAAACTTAATTGACGTAACTTAAAAAACCAATAGGCATGAAGTTTTATCTTTCATTATATTATAACTTGAAATTCCAATAAGAACTTATAAGAAAACTCAGTTGGCATAACTTTAAAACCGCACATGGACAAAAATTTATTGTCCATCATATATTAATTTGAAAATCCAATAATAACTTATAAGTAACATGGTTGTCATAACTTAAAAAACTTATGTTTATATAATTTTATCTTCCATTATATATTAACTTTAAAACTAAATAAGAACTTATAAAGAAACTTAGTTGAGATAATTTAAAAAATCAATATTCAAGAAATTTTATCTTCCATCATATATTAACTAGAAAATCCAGTAAAAACTTATAAGAAACTCGGTTACATAACTTAAAAAACCAACGTGCACGGAATTATCTACCTATATTTATTAACTAGAAAATCTAATAAAAACTTACAAAAAATTCGGTTGGCATAACTTAAAAAAGCCACATACATGAAATTTCATCTTTTATTGTATGTTAGCTTGATAACTCAAAAGACCTTATAAAGAAACTTGGTTGGCATACAATAGAAGATAAAATGTAGGTTTTTTGAATTATACCAACCAAGTTATTTTACAAATTCTTATTGGGATTTAAAGGTAATGTATAATAGAAAATAAAATATAATGTCAACTGAGATCTTTTATAAGTTCTTATCGGGTTTTGAAGTTAGCGTATAGACGATAAAATGTCTTCCACTTGGGCTTTTAAGTTATGTCAACCGAATTTATTAGTAAGTTCTTATTGGGTTTTCAAGTTCGTGGGCTTTTTGGGTTGTGTCATCCAAGTTTTTTGGGTTGTGGCATACGGGTATTATCAAACTCACTTAGTGCATATAAAAAATATACTTATGATATATAATGCTCGTTCATGTGAGTTTTTCTAGTTATAGTAACTGAATTTTCATTTTAATGTGAACTAAGTTTTTTGGATTGTGTCATCCTGATATCATAAAATCCATAGATTGTATATGAAAAACTTACTTAATATATGATGGTTGTCCATGTGGCTTTTTCTAGTTATGGTAACCCGAGTTTCAATTGTAATGTTAACCAGGTTATCTTTCATTACGAAAAGGAATTACCTTTCCTATTTGTTGATATAGATAGTGGAAGCCCAAGTCGGCTCTTAATAGCTTAATCAAAACGTGGCATAAATGGGGCTTAAAAAACATGGCGTGGCTAAAAATTTTCCAAATTTTGTATGGTTAGGGGCATGTTGTAAGTGGTGATCAATACCCGAGAGGACTGGTTGAACACTGTTTAGCAAGAGAGTGAAACCGAGGAGGACAGAAAGATCTGAGACTGCAGCTGCCACTTCTTCGCTATTAGAGAATATGTAAGAGATTTTGTGTCTGAACGCCATTACAAGCGCCCACAGCAACACCCCAATACTAAAAGAAGTTCCAATCACTACCATGATTGAGAACTTTGCTGCCCTTGCACTGCCTCTGCCAAGTTCATTCGATACCCTGACACTGAAGCGTGAAAATTATAGTTTAAGAATTTGGAGACTCAAACTGACTCGAAGTTATTTATAAAAAATTTCTAATGCTATGTGTTGAAGAGAGTAGGGAGCTATTACTTTATAATTAAACATTGAGAAACATATAATTTTTATTACTTTGAATATAAATTTGACTAATCTAAGTTAAGATATTTATGTGTCTTAAAGAGTCTTCTCTAACAAGGAGTTACTTACAAAATTTACTAGAAAAACCTTTACTCTAGGAGTTTTCTTAGAGACAAAATTACAAATTAATGATAAAATATATTATTTACAATTCACTGGTATTTTGTCACAGTTTTACAATTCAATCATAATTCTCAATTTAAAGTAAATAATACCCTGAATAAGGGTTTGGTTTGGAATTTGGTGAATAAAAATATTTAGGCCGGTTTCGGTAAAAACTTATTGAAAAGAAAAAAGAGGTGGGTTGAATATGGGTTGGTTTAGATGGAAACTTACTGAAAAGCTCAAGCTATATCATGACATCTCATGCTAAAGGAATGTAATCATGTTAAACATAAATAAGAATTATTTTTACAAAATTATAATTATGTTGAACATAAAGCTGAATTATGTTGTGCAAAATAGTCACAAATATAAATTGGTGTATAGTTGTATTGTGTAAATATAAATCAATTTTTAATAATGATGAACTTGTTTTAAGAATAAATTTATTTGCAATTATATTGCTTCAATATTCATAGCTTCAAAAAAATATTTCATAATACATTCAATAATATGTAAGAGCCGAAAATATCTCGCAATAAACCCTTCAAAAAATGTAAGGTCATCTCCACATACACAAAATTACCAACGATCGTAAATCAATCCAACCATAAACTTACCCGCTCAGTTTTTTCTTTTCAATAAGTCTCTACCCAAATCAACCCTTATGTTTTTTTTTGCTCATTACATCCCAACCCCAGCCCATACTGAAGTGTGTTACGGACTTTAAATTGAAAAATATCATTGACTATAAAATTGTGACAAAGTACTATTAAATCGTAAATAATACATCCTTTTACCATTAAATCGTAATTAAAACTTTTTTAGACAAAATGGAGTTTTAAAGCTACGAACGAGAATACACAAATACTCATTATTCATCAAACTAATTAATTTCTACACATTGCTCCTATTGATCGAGCCAAAACTAATTTAGCTTTATAGAACTCCAATTATTTGAACATGAAGAGCAAGCTTACCTTGCAGCAGCCAGAAAGCCGAAAGACAGCATAAGCTCCCACCCATTGATGTTAAGACTGCAACAATATAAATCGAGCATGATAGTTATTTTCCAACAGCATGAAACTAGAAAATATATTCAGGTTTGAAGCTGTAAAATATAGAATGTATGGATAAAACTTATCTAGTAATGGAATAGGTAAATAACAACAAGAGTCGTCACTTTGATCAAGGTTTAATCACAAAGAAAAAATATCATCTATATCTTTGTCAGTCTTCTATTTTTCGACATATGTGAGAGAGCTTTTTTAATTACTTTTGAGTTGTTTTTATTGATATCTTTATGCATATAATAATATGAGATATACCAGGAAAAAATTAGCTCAAAAAATATATTTCACAGATATTTAAGTGAGACTTAGTCCAAATTGGTCTCTTTTTTAATTTGGTGGGATCCATCCCTTGAGGATGCCTCCACCCAAAAAAATTAACCCCAACAAGGTACAAGAAAGAATAACAGTGAATTTCATCAAATTCTTTAAAATATATATATAAATAAAAATAAAAATTCTTACCAGATTGATAAAGCACTGATCACAATATGAGCATCTTTCATGAGCCCGGTGAGAAGAATCAAAATTGTGTTGTACCAAATCTCCACACTGTTTGGGGGGTTACCAGCATTACAATCATAGTTTAAATAGGGACACAAATTGACATGGAATGACTCCAAGAGCTCAAAGCTCACTCAGAATTAATTACACTATTTATTTAGCTTAATGAATAAAAATTATGTGAAAATAATATATATTGTTCTTTTTCACAATTGAAATTGATGAATCTGTGATTTGTCGCTAAACAACTTAGACTAAAGAAAAATAATATTTTTCCAAAGTATTTATTGTTTGACTCGGACAGCCAATTATAATTTAGTCATCCTAATATTATTTATAAACTTTGACAGGAAAAACATAAAATGAAGTCAACCGGTAAAACTTGACACAAGCCCGCCGGTGGAGCCAAGAGTAAGTACTCTTGCTAGTGAGACTAGCTCGGCTTGTTATCGCACTTGATCCCAACTCTAGCTCGGCTTGGGATCAAATTCTAGGTATAACTTTTAAGTTTTATTATGTTACTCGGAAAAAAAATTATTATATTGTCAAAACATGAAAAATACTTTCTTAAAAAAAATACTAGCAAATATATACAAGCACAAGCTTTAACGCTTACCAAAGCATGACACCAGAAGAGAGCGATAACTTGACGACAGGGAAGATGTCGGTGAAGGCTAAGATGGAGAAACCAGTCCAAGTTTTCGGACAGCCGCCATTGAAGACGTACACGAGCTGCCCCAGTATGGGTACCCAGCTAGCGACGATCATAGAGAGCATGATCCCGGCAACACCCGCTGCGAATAAATTAGTGAGCACCCAACAGAGGAGAGCGTGCACCACAAGCGATACTGCGGCCAGCCATGTGATGATCATGTTCTTGCTCTGGGACTGCAAGTACATTTGGAGGGTGAAGGAGAAGATGTAGGAGACGATGATTGGGATGTACCAAATAGACATATTGTTTGCCTCGGACGCTATCTCCGCTGACTGCCCAAGCAGTTTGAGTATGGGAGCTGCAAACACAAAAATGGGTAGCAATGGGAGGAAGAAGATGGTCTCTACAAGCCATGACCTCTGCAGGTAGACGCCAAGCATGTCATATTGTTTTGCTCCGAAGGCTTGCCCACACAAAGTTTCCAACCCGCTAGACATGCCCATCTGCAAGCCCATATAATTTTTAAATTTGATAATAATTATTTTTTTATAAGATATATAAAAAATAAAATATTTAGACAATAAACTAATTAGTACTAATTTTGAGCCAAATCAATATAAAATAGGTACTAATAAAAGCCCAAATTTAATTTTAAATCTGAACAGATATTCAGGTTGAGTACTTGATTTACCAAACCAAACTAGATAGCTTTGGTAGAAGTGAGCACTCTTGACTCTTGAGGTCTTTCTTCCGTTAAGATTTCTTGTTAATATTAAGTTATAATTTTTTTTAGAAAAATAGGCATAGGGAAACATATAGTTACTTGAAATTGGCAAACGCATGATTTATACTAAGTTTAAAATATTAATTTAGCTCAAGTAAAAAATAGTATGTCAATTTTGAGCTTAGGGTTCAATATAAAATAGGTATTAATAAAATCCTAAATTTAATTGTAAATTTGAACCACTATTAAGGTCGGATAATTGATTTACCCAACCAAACCTGATAGCATCTCTACAAATAAGCGCTCTTGACTCTTGTGGTCTTTCTTCCATTAAGATTTCTAGTTAATATTAAGTTATAATTTTTTTTAGAAAAATAAGCATAAGGAAACATATAGTTATTTGAAGTTGACAAATATATAATTTATATTAATTTTAAAATATTGATTTAGCTAAAGTAAAAAAAATAGTAGGCTATGATAAATTTGTTACTTGACTTAAAAAGTAGACCAGTCTATATAATTAAGACTTGATGGGAGTTTTTGAGCACTCAAGCAGAAGCTTTAAAATTATGACCAAAATTTGTTTTTAATTTTTTTTAAAGGAGAATTAAAATGGAGAAGGGGTGGGTATATTGCAAAGTGATCAGCATGCATGATCATCATAAATGATAATTTAAAAAATAATATTTCATACACCACAAAAATTTTCAGTTCTAATTTTTCCTACCTTAGTTCGATCCGGTTAAAAAAAACACCTTGTAAGTGGCTAATTTAATAAACCAATGAATAGTTCTTTGACAGCAAAAAAGTGTTAAAAACCAAGTAGCACCTTTTTTATAAAATATAATTATAATTACCAAGATTCCGATAGAGAAGCGGACGAATACGTGGAAGACAAGTGCAAGCGCAGCCATCTGGACGTCGCCAATGCGGCCAATGAACGCTTGAGCTATGACGAAAATCCCGAACATAGACACTCTAGTGAACACAGCCGGTCCGGCTATCACCCACAGCTTCTTCAACTCCACCCATGTTCTCTTCCATACCTGCTCCTCTTCCTCCTCCCACTCTAAAACCCTCCTCTCCCCTCCTCCTCCATATCTACTCCCCAGCAATTTTTTTCGCTTCCTCCATTAGGTACTCGTCTACTTGCTGTCTTACATGTAATCAGCGGCTAGCTGTTTTTAAAGACACATTTGTACATTTGTATAAGAATATTAAATGTAAAGATCTAACTCCGGCTGATCTCCAAGAGACGTTGCATATATCATGACTCTAATTATTGAAATGATAAAAATGCATTTGATATGCAGTCGTAAAGAGTAGGGTACAAATATATTTATGGTGGGCACATGGGCGTACCCTACTCTTTACGACGCATATCAAATGCATTTTTATCATTTTAGTAATCGGAGTCATGATATATGCAACGTCTCTTGGAGATATATGCAACGTCTCTTATTAATACGCCGCGTATTAACAAGCCAAAAGAGACAAGCCGGATAGAGAGATTGTTTGTGTAGAACTTTAGAAATTGGCCGCGCGCGCGCGGGGTTATGGGTCTCTTTCTCTATCTCTCGGGGCAAACCGTCACGTTAGGTGAGCCCTTACGTAACGTGATACCATTTATTATGGCCATTTAGCATGGGGACTAAAAATTTCAAGTTGGGTTTCGATACCATTTATTATGGTCATTTTTGGGACCATCAAGCCTTCTAGGCATTTCCCACTCTAGAAGACACTAGCTCGAGAAATAAAACTTTTACAAAATCTATTAAACAAATCATTGACCTCCTCCATAATTGATGTGAGAGTAACGCTATATAAAGTTGGGGGTTTTAATATTTTTGACAATCGATATAATAATGGATGATTTAGTTGTTAACTTTCCGACTACCAACACTTAAGTAACACACATACATACATATATATATATATATAATTAATATATTATTTGTTCGATATCTACAAAAAGGACTTCAGCATTGAAAGGTCAAGAATATAATTTTGCATTGGTAGGCATCTACTAGATGCTAAATTTTCATATGATCTTCAAGAATCCCCCACGCCACTTGTGCTTGAAGACATCTCATGGCTCATGTCTTAGGACAATTATTAATATATATCCACATCAAGTTTTGAATCATGTTGAGGGCAAGAGCGCTCAAAAATGACATCTTTGTAGGCTAGCATGCCTCAATTAAACTACAAGAAACATTACAATAAGTGAATCAACACTACACATAGAAGACACCATATTTTAGTTTGAAAATAGAGTGACTTCCTGCTATACATGATTAGTGTGCATCTACGACAACTGGCTTTGGTTCAAGTTTAGCATTTGTATAACACTTAACAGTACTCTTGCAGACTCTAAGCTAGCTAGCCGCTGATCTTTAATCGAAAACTAGCTTTACATGTGTATATCTATTTTTATGCATACTACAGGTTAGAGATAATGATCATGTGTTGCGTTTGATTCCGACTTGGAAGGCTCATAGATAGGGAGGGAAACATACAATTGTTGTGTATAATGTGTGTGCCCGCTAGTCGTCTAGTACTAGTTATAAAAACTTCATCATATTAAATTTGATCACTGCTTTCTGATAACAGTGCAATTGGTTTACCATTTGGAAGGACCACCGACCATGGGAAAGGAAGACTTTTCTTGTTGCTTTGTTCTTGTCGATTGTAATGTGTGTGCCTACGAAAAGTCGTATTTTTATATAAAAATATAAAAAATTAGATGATAAGTTACTAATATACAATTTGTGATTCAATATCGTGGTCATGTCGGGGTCTGAATCACGAGGGTCTGGATTGCGTGACTCGTTTACGTCTCTCATATATAATTGTCGATCATATAGGCTCAAGGCTGAGCCTAATCTGGTGTCGGACGACCATATTCCTAGTGCTCCATTCGGCAATGATGTCGGTCCACATGCTCAATCAACTACATGTAGATGCCACGGAGCAGCTAGCTAGTGGGTGACAACCACGAAGATTAAATAGACCACACGTGTGGAGGATTGATATCTAGTGAGGAGATCTATTTCATCTAATTATGGGGAGGTAAAATATATAATTCATTGTCTTTATCTTCATTTATTACAAAAGTTGTATTTTCAAGTTTTAATATTGTTCTATTTATAAGCTTCTCATCTAAGTATGCCTAGATAAATTAGTATTATAATTAACAGCAGATTTCCTAGACTGTATATGAAGTGGTGCGTCGATCCACCAAATGTCCCGGTTTTATCTTCATCAACTGTTTCATATTATTAAAGATTCTCGCCCTGGCCTTGACAAACAAACTTCATCCCACCCCGATCGACATGATCCTCTTACTTGATTATCCTACTTTGTTAATATTGTATTAGACTTTGTATTTATCATATTTTATGTATTTATGTATTTCATGCATAATTTTTATTCGTTACAATTTATATGTGGCAATTTTACAATTTTATTGTTATCGATTATCATTTTTTAGTTGTTAATGATTAACAGGGAATTATAAAATATTTATATACTTAGATAATACATTACTAAAAATGTTGATTAACAAGGTCATTCAAAATTCAATTGTATTTACCTTTTATATAACAATTTATTTTATTTCAAAAGATGTGACTTTTTAATCGAATTGGATTGGATTTATGTTTAAATGATTTGAATAATACAAATACAAAAATACAATGACTCAATCCAAGTATATATGTATAAACACACGTTAGTCTTTTTAAAATTGATTAATCTAAGTTGAAGATCTATATCACTAGTGGAAAATGGATATTCTCTCACTACAAAATTTCTGTTACCAAAGTCTTAAATTTGATGACAAAAGGGTGTTTTCTACAAAAAATTTTGGTGACAAAAGCTTTTGTATATACTTTAGTTTGGTGGGAATAAGTGACAAATTGTCACCGAGATATTTCGATGAAAAATTTTAGTGGCAATTTGTAATCGAAAATGTCACCAAATTTTATTGACAAAACGATAAAGGTTAACCACAAAAAATGGTGGCACAGGTTGGTGGTTAAAATTTGTCACCAAAATTTTGGTGAAAATTTTTTAAAAAAAAAATTAACAAATAATGGCCACGTGTGCCACCGTGCACATTGGTGTGTGACCTGTTGCACCCACGTATTGTGTGCAGGGGCCACGGTCTGCCGCAGCGGCACAAAAGGGGGCCGCTGGTCAGTGAGAGAGGGTGCTAGTGGTTAGTGCGCAGGGGATGAGGGGTGCTGCAGTGGGGCAAGAGGGGGGTCCGCAAGTGGGGGCACCACGATCGAGGGGATGGGGGCGGCACGCGGGGGATGAGAGGCGTTGTGAGGGGCTGCCGTGCTAGCACAGTCGGCCTCGGCGGTGATTGCGAGGGTGGTGGGGGAGGTCGCTGTGGGGCCAGTGGATCAAGGGTGGCGCCGGCACGGGTGAAAGAGGGGGCCACGGATCATAAGGGGCTTCAGCAACGGTGGCAAAGCCGCCAATGTAACATGCAGCAAAGGCTGCATTAATGGGCCGCGTGTTCGCACAGTCATTTAAGGGTGCATGCAGGCGCGAGTTGATGGCCCATTAACGAGAGTGGGTTGACGCGCGACGCGCCTAGGCGCAACATGCTCGCAGGCGCCCATTTAATTTTTTTTCCAAATCTTAAATTTGTCAAAGAAGAAATGGTGTCAGTTAAGTGACAAATTTACTTGTCACTAAAATATAGGTGATAACTGGGTGACAAAATTAAAAAAATGACGACACTATTATTTCGGTGGCTCGTTGATTTTTGACACAAATTTGTTTGTCACCGAAATATAAAATTTATAAAAATAACGACACTATCATTTCGGTGGCAAAATTTTAGTGTCATTGATTTTTAACATATGTCAATTTGTGACAAATTAGTTTGTAAGCAAAATATTCGGTGTAAGTTCCTCGACAAAAATATAAAAAGGCTGGCACCAATAATTCAAGTTCCTTGACAAAAATATAAAAAGGCTGACACCAATAATTCAATGGCTTTTCTGTGACAATTTTTTTGTCCCATCTTTAAGCGACAGTTCAGATCGGTGGCAAATTTGTTATCGAACATTTCTGTGACTCATTCTCTTAAAGTGTATGTACAACTTCAATAATACGTTGGATCTTGTCCTTATTAAATATTGAATATAAAATTAATTTGCGGAATCTTACAAATAAAATGAAGCTAATTTCGATTTGGGTTAGATATGAATATTAGCCATGTTCGTCAAACCAATCTCTAATCGAGGCAGAGCTTAATTATGTATAAACAACCCAAATCATCACGTCGTCCACAAGCAACAATATAATTTGGTGCTGTACTTCCTTACCAAACATACAAGACTTAGAATTAACAAAGTCCGTCGTCGTCAAGAATTGGTGCGGGAGAAGAAATATTGTGCTTTTGCCGCAAGTAAAAAATAGAAAATATGTCCCTTCAAATGGCAAAATTATGATGCTACATTGAACTTGGCCTCTTCTTCAATGTATTTGACAGCCAAATGATCCAAAGCCATCAAGTCATACACGAGTACAAGGGACGTCCACATGTTGAAGTAAACGAATTGGAAGAAATATGTAACCCTTCTTTTCACGTTTTCACGGAGTCTTGTTGCGCAGGCATGCCATGGCGATGGATGTAGATTGTAATTTGTAAGTGCTACGACAAATTGGCCATGTTGAACCAAAGATTAATTGATCAGCACCATTTTTTCAGAATATGTTCAAAGGTCTTGCATGCAAAATTCTTCCGGTGGGTATACATGTTATATACATGGAAACTTTACATGAGCAATGACTTGTATAAGATATACAACACAATTGATTATGGATCGCCCAATTATAAAGACAATTGAGATTAATTCTCATCTTAAAAAAGATACTTAACTCCATCGGTTTTTTTGGCCTCCTAAGGCCACATATGACCAGATTTGGCCAAAGGTGGGCGTTTGACTGCGACTTTTTGTGGCTTGTTGCCCGTGACCAAGGCTGAATTTATTTTTATACGATTTAATCTGAACCGTCATTTTAATCGGATGGCCCAGTCCTTTGTGGCTCATATTACTTCTCGTAACTCACTCATATTACTTCTCGTAACTCATTTACCGCCTCTCTTATAGATTAATTAATGTAATTAATGACTTCAATGATAGTTAAGGACTTAAAGTTATTAATCTATGAAAACCAAGCATCAAAACAACAATAAAATCTGACTCGATTGCAGTGCACTTAACATATATATATATATATATATATATATATACTATATATATATATATATATATATATACTATATACTATATAATGATCGGGCATTCATTTATTTTAACAAGCAGTTCTTTCGAGCTGATGAAAATGCGGCTGGATTGTACGTGAAGTACACATTTACAATAACTTGAATCTGCTCAGGTTTGCAGTCCTCATGTTCTTCCATGTTTATTATGCATGCACCTGGGTCTTCTTTTCTTTTTGAAGGTTATACTTACTTAATACTATTAAATTGTTAATTAACAGTTGCAAGAATACATTCAGATCAAAAATAGGATGCCACTGTTGCTAGACTCCGGGTAGTTCATTACCTTGTTTGATTCATTTACATCTCCACAATAGTCATATTAAGATTTATCAATTTCCAAATGGTGGGATTGCAAAACCTTTGCTGTTGACTTAAGATTGAAGTGTACATATTCCTAAAATAAACTTACTCTCTTTGTTTCGTTTTATTTGTAGTTGACATCATACTACACACATCACAATACATGCCACTAGCTGAAAACTTACATATTATCACTTTCAATTTTTTTCCCAACTACACTTTCCTTAATTTTTTGCAGGCTTCACAACCTTCCTTACAGAGTACATTACACAGATGGTCAGCAGAGTACTCAGGATTATATTTAGCTGCTGACCTCGCCAACATATTGAGCAGCACATTGCTATCCCGACTACTACACAATATTACGAACTTATACTTTTTACGTAAGGTTGCACTTGATAATGGTTCCTTCTGCCATCCTCCTGTCAATCGTCCTGAGCAGGAAGATTCCACCTGTTGACGCGGACTCTCGCCATCTCAACCTGTGACGAAAGTAAGAATATCAACACGATCATATAAATTATAATATCATTCATCTTAATCTTCGGGTGTTTCCCGCAAATCAGGATTTGGAAGCCAGTAAATGAGAGTTTAGTTTTGTGGGTATTAAGGTAGTTATAACCTGCTTGTCCCAGTCTGTTTTGCAGGTAAGGTAAGCGAGAACAAGAGTTTGAGCAACTGTTCCTCCTACCATTCCCATCCATATACCCTGTAGAAATTACCCATGATTTACTTTAAAAAAGAATAAAATGTCCCATTATAAATATATCATTTGATTAATATAAATTTGCATGTATCTGAAGGTTCTGAACAGAGATATATGATCACCTTCACCCCATATTTGAGAGGATAACCAACTATTATTCCGAGGGGGAGCCCTACCAAATAATAGCATGCAATATTGACGTAGGCCACCTTGTCTTGCCATCCCGATCCCACAGCTACTCCTGTTTTAATGTGTATGTGCATGTATACGAAAACTTATAAAAGCGCCTACCGGTAACATTTCATTGGCAAAAATGAGATTCATATCGTTGGAGGATATTAGTGAAATTTTTTGGAAAAATTTCAGCCACACCCCCGTTTGCGCCTCGTTTTGATCAAACTTGGAGCCTACGTGGACTTTCACTGTCTCAACAACGATGAAAGTTAACTCCGTTTGGGACAAAAAAGAACCCAGTTAACATCATAATGAATACTCGATTAAGTCTAATTTGATCGAGTTATTTCAAGCCAACGTGGACTTTGACTAACTATTTCAACAAACAAGAAAAATAAAGACCCCCGTTAACGTCACAATAAAAACTGCATAATTAGAAAACTCGCGTACACAAAATTTTAACTTTTATTATATGATAACTTAAAAACTCAATAAGAATTTATAAGAAAATTGATGGACATAACTTTAAAAAATCTACTTGCATGAAATTTTATCATCCATTATATATTATGTATTATTTTCAAAATCCAATAAGAACTTGTAAGAAACTCGGTAGGCATACATTAAAAAACTCATATGCATGGAATTTTTTTATTATATATTAACTCCAAAACCTAATAAGAACTTACAAGAAACTTAATTGACGTAACTTTAAAAAACCATATGCAGGGAGTTTTATCTTTCATTATATATTAACTTCAAAATCTAATAAGAACTTTTAAAAAAATTCGATTGGCATAATTTAAAAGACCCACATGGACAAAAATTTATCTTCCATCATATATTAATTTGAAACTCCAAAAAAAACTTATAAGTAACACGGTTGTCATAACTTAAAAAACTTATGTGCATGAAATTTTATCTTCAATTATATATTAATTTTAAAACTTAATAAGAACTTATAAAAAAACTCAGTTGGGATAGCATAAAAAACTCTTATTCACGAAATTTTATCTTTCAATATATATTAACTTGTAAATTCAATAAAAGCTTATAAGAAACCCGATTGCATAACTTAAAAAACCCACATGCATGAAATTATCTACCTATATATATTAACTTAAAAATCCAATAAAAACTTATAAGGAAATTCAGTTAGCATAACTTAAAAAACCCACATACACGAAATTTCATCTTTTATTGTATGTTAACTTGTTAACTCAAAAAGAACTTATAAAGAAACTTGGTTGGCATATAATAGAAGATAAAATTTCATGCATATGGCTTTTAAGTTATGTCAACTAAATTTCTTTATAAGTATTTTTTAGATCTTCAATTTAATATATAGTAAAAGATACCATTTCATACATGTATGGTTTTTAAGTTATGTCAAGTGGGTTTCTTTATAAGTTCTTATTTAGTTTTTAAGTTAATATATAATAGAAGGTAAAATGTGGGTTTTCGAATTATGCCAACCTGAGTTATTTTATAATTTTTTATTGAGATTTCAAATTAATGTATAATAGAAGATAAAATGTCATGCATGTGGGTTTTTAAAATTATGTCAACTGAGTTCTTTTATAAGTTCTTATTGAGTTTTGAACTTAATGTATAATAGACGATAAAATGGCATGCACATGGGCTTTTAAGTTATATCAACCAAATTTATTTGTAAGTTCTTATTAAATTTTCGACTTCGTGGGTGTTTTGGGTTGTGTCATCCAAAGTTTTTAGGGTTGTGCCATCGGTTATAAAACCCACCCAGTACATAGAAAAATATACTTAATATATCATGGTCGTGCATATGAGTTTTTTAGTTCTAGTAAACAAATTTTCATTTTAATGTGAACCAAGTTTTTTGGGTTGTGTCACCGAGGTATTATAAAATCCACAAATTGTATATGAAAAGCATACTTAGT